>MU228157.1:3243630-3259913 GCA_018584345.1 Thuja plicata | reverse complement strand
GGGGGGTGAATCAGTGTTTCTCTATTTATTACTTTTTAGAAACTTAAACATTAATCAAACATACATTGAATGAAGATTAACATAAGAACTTTTAACACATGATATGATTATGGGGAAACCTTGAGAAACCTTGATCAAAGGAAAACATCAGTGGGAATTAGTACCCACAAATATTGTACTAGTATAATGAACCTGTTAAAGTTCCTTTGCTCTGTTAGAAGTAGTTTTTATAATATGAGTACAATGACTTGGTTAAAGGTCTAACTCTATTAGGATTCTTTTACAAAACCCTGTTAAAGGTATATGGCTCACTTCCTAGGCTCACTTCCCAATAGGATGAAGGCTACAACCTTCTGAAAGTTGATATACACTATATCAAAAGTGAACTGTTGTGATGAAACTATTGTCTAATCAGTTTCGTGTATGTGAAAATTCTCTTACTCTCTTAAAGAGCTACATCATATATTGACTTCATCATACTACTCTTCTATATCTTCCTCTTACATAATAATCAACACTTGTAACATAATTTTACATTACAAACTTATATGTTCATATCTGAACAGGTGCGACCCAAAACAAAACTCTAGTTGCCCCTAAAACACAATACACAATGCTTCTGAACAAGTCGGCTCAAGTGTGTTTACAAAAATACTAACTACATCATTACAAACATATAATCAAAGGTGCTTAGCCATTACACAACAAATTAATTCACGGTGATCAAAACACTAGTCGGCTTCCATGCTTTGTCTTCTGGACTGCTGGTCTACTGATTTGTCTGTAACTTCTCTGTACTATTGTTCTATACTATGCATGTCTAGATGTAGTATGTACACATTTCATAGAACATATATCTGAATGTGCATATTCTGACTTGATCTCTTTTACATGCGCTGATGTGGTAATCGTTGAATATCTCTATCTGCCATGTTTCCATACTTAGTCATTTTTCCTTCTGAGTTATCTTTGATAGAAACTTAGTATGACTTTTTTGCCATGATGACAACAAAAAATGAGTCATGCATCCTCAGGAAGTCAACTTGCCAACATTCACAACATTTTCTATTTTCTTGTTCAATATCCGAAAATTCTTGAACCTCAGAGTGTGATTATTTTCATATTTGGTCACAGCCTCTTTTATCTCTTTATTTTTCATAGCAGGCATGACTTCCCTCAAGGTTTGTTCCCTTATGTCTTTTTCAATTTAGACTTCATTGAACATGGGAATAGATACTGCTTTGAACAAATCTTTAGTCATATGACTCTTGAACTCGGAAGGGTCATATTTCCATTTACCCATTTTCTCCGCAACTTCTTCCTCAATCTTCTTTTGTTCCTTCTTAGTCCTTGAAGTATAATTCAATGAATTAAGAGAATTCATACCACTACCTCCTTTCAGATCTTCAATCTTTTGCTCAAGTGTAGGTGGTAGTTTCTTGAAGACAACTATATCAACTTCTTCATCATCATCATCTTTACCCAATACAAGTCTCCTTCTTGATCTCCTTGTGGTGATTACAGGGGTAGAGGCCTTTGCTTTCTTCTTGGGGGCTATCTTCCTCTTCTTCTGAGAAGGTTATGATTTTTCCTCTTCCTCTTCTTTCTTAGGTTCATCATCCTCTATCTTAACTATATCCTTTTAAATCTTAGTGATAGAAGGAGAGACTAAAGTATTTCCATACTTCTCAAACTTCTCTAACCTCTTCTTTCCTCTTTTCAAAATCTTAGGAATCTCTATCTCTATAGATATCTTACTTTTTTCTTCTTCATAAGTACCAAAGTAAGGTGCCTTGGGATTGATAGGATCATTCACAAAAGCTTCAATGATTTTCTTGGTCTCATCTATGTTAACCTAATATGCAATAGGTTTCACCCATGCAACCCTAGGCTTGACTGCCTGAATGTATACCTTATCATAGTTAACTAGGAAACAAATATCATCCTTAAAATCTTCAACTAGTTGTTTAGGAATTTTGTATTTGCTTTGCATTTTTTGTCTGAAATTCTCAAAATATCCATCCATAATGTTCTCAAAATTATCTCCTAATTCAGCTATGAATTCATTTATCTGATGGATAATAGGTCTGTCCTTCTTCCATACTACTATGCCCTTGGAAGGAAATAATTTATGAACATAAAATAATATGCAGACCAGAAGAGAACCGAACTTACATGGATTTGTCTTGGATTCCTAGATACTTTCGATATTCTTGCCTAGCTGGATGAGCTGCAACTTAGCTAGGTCAAATACCATATTGTTCTTTACCACCTTGTATGCTAAGTCCACAACTTCACATGGTACACTATTTGGTTTTCTATAACTATATATCTTGTGAGCTATCACATGAATTCCAAACTTCAATTCCATTTTAGTAACTCCATTTAGTCTTATGCCTCTTTCATCCCACTCAGAAAGAGTTAAATCAACTAGCTTATCTTTGGTTAGGGTTTTGGTAGCCTTAGATTTTTCAAGTATGGGATACCTTGTTACTCGGTGTATCATTATCATTTCGGTCTTCACAGGTTGCTCCAACCATAACTGTATGTCATGAATGCGGCTAAGAACAAATATAATCCATTTGATTTGGAAATTCTTTGGCATGTGTAGGATGTAGGTTAAACCTTTAACCTCAAGATGCTTGTCCTCGGGCTTAAAATTATTGTCTATGCACAATTTCTCATATTCTTGATTCATCTCAATTATTCCGTTCTCCTGGATGTTACAATGATATAATCTTCAAATGTCATTAACCAATAATACCTTTTGAGGAATTAGGGAATGAGCTCCCAACAGATCTATTTCCTCTACTACTACTGGATGAAGCTTAAACTATGGAGGGTTACAGTCAACATTTCTCACCAACATCTCATATCCTTTCTTAACTTTGCTACCGGATGTAGATGCCATATCACTCAGATAATTTGATCAAACTTCTCTTTCAAACACAAATTCACTCTGACTTGCTAAGGGCTCTAAATTGCTCTGCAAACTAAAATATTTGTAAACAATAATCTTTTCAATTCATTGTTTATAAGATTTTTTACCATTTAAGTATTTTATTAAATGCTCTGTACATAGTAG
Organism: Thuja plicata; assembly: GCA_018584345.1. NCBI lineage: Eukaryota > Viridiplantae > Streptophyta > Pinopsida > Cupressales > Cupressaceae > Thuja > Thuja plicata. The sequence continues at coordinate 3,256,828 of MU228157.1, read as the reverse complement.
TTGGCATAGCTCAGGTAGTTATCATAGGCTTACTAGGAAGCTCGACAAAAAATAACTTCGCAACTCTTGTAAAACCCGTCTCATCTTGGTTAAGGTAGAGTAGCTCAGGTGCAATGGAGATTCTGACTTGGTTAGCACCATAATATGTCCTAATGCATCAATATGTAGATTTGGACTTTCTAACATATTTGGAACTGATGTATGATGGCTTGAATGTGTAGTTCCATTCATCTCTTTGTGTCTCTATTCTGTGATGGTAGATCCAACCAACTCACTATCTTGGGTGCCATTTGATCCTTCATTGTTTTGGTCTAAACTTTCAGGAGATTTCCTTACCCATTATTGACTCATTTGAGTTCTAATTTTAGAAATTCTTTCTTTGCCTTTCTTAAAACTAGTATCCACTTTTTTTGTGTTCATGCAATTTTTTCTTAGATGATTGAGTTTTTTACATACATAACATCTCTTAGTAGGATTTATTTTTCGAAGGTGAGTCTTTGTACAATTTGCACCAATGTGTCCATACTCTCCACAATGATAACATTTGTACCATGTGTTTTAATCCCAACCAAAAATTTCTTTAGCTAGTTGTTCAACAGGGTTCCATTTCTTAGTTCTACACTCGAAAGATCTATGACCTTGCTTGTTACAATTTAAACATTTTCCTTAAAACGTAGGTTTCTTAGTGCATTCACTTTCTCTATGTCCATGCTTGTTGCATCTATAGCATTTACCATTAAACTTTGATTTCCCATTGCTCCAACACTTTTTTGTAGTGCACCCTAACTTGCCACAATGATTACAAGTAGGTCTGTTATTCTTTTGAGTTCCTTGCTATGAGGATTCACCTTGTTCAATATAGCCTAATCCAGTTTGCCCATGATGTCTGAGTTGAGTTTTCTCTGTCAAATGATCCATGCTTCCCTATGAATTCATCATACTCTCATTGGTTTGTTTTTCAGTGTTGAGATCATTCTATAGTCTTTCATTTTATGTCCTTAGGTTGATAAATTCTTGATTTACATTATTGAGCTGATTTATCATATCTGCTTGCTGAACTGACAAATGATGGATTTCATTTTCTTTTTCTTCTAATCTTGTACTCAACACTATTTTATCTTATTGTGCCATTTCTCTATCATTTTTTGCTTGAATCTTTTATTCTATGACTTCACATATTCTGATTGAATGAACTTCTTGTTCTCTTTTCAATTTTCTAACTTCTTCATGTAAATTGAGACTCTTTGCAAGTAGGTCTTCAATTGTTGCATCTGCTTTTTTAGAAATTCTTTCTTTGCATAATTCATCAGTTCTTTCTTCTATGTAACTTTTTTCATTCATTTGTACTGCTAAATCTTTTCTTCTTCCCAAGGAGAGAGAGAGAGAGAGAGAGAGAGAGAGCTACTCCTTGAGTTTCTTGATCTGATCCATGGCCATTTGTAGATCTATCTTTTCATTTTTAATGGATTTCTCCAGTATGTATATTTCCATTGCCTCTGATCTTGACTCAAGTTGTTAAACTTCTATAGAGAGAAGCTTTAGCTTTGATACCAATTGTTGGAAATATATTACATGCAATGTGACTGAGAGGGCGGGGGGGGTGAATTAGGAACCAATAAAACTTATTCTTCTTTAACCTCAATTAGATTATCTAATCTGATTGTATGCATAGAAAATAAATAATCATTCATAACACATGACACAATATTTGATTACCCAGAAACCTTCCAAATAGAAAGTAAAACTGGGACGGGGATGGTACCCATAAGATTTAGTACTGTAGTATAAATTTAGCCTATTAGAGGTTACATTGACCACTTCTAATGGCCTACCCTATTAGGAGAAATAAATACTATTAATTCCACCTTGTTAAAGGATTTAATACAATACAATAATGTAATGCAACTCTATTAGGAGATTTAAAAAGGACTATTAGGTCCACCTGGTTAGAGGATTTTGATGATTGCACCTGTTAGGATGAACCAGTAGATGATCTTCAATGCAACTCTAATTTTATGAATAAGATCAATGATATAAACTAATTACCTGTCTGTGATGGATGAGTCTCTATTGCTCCTTTTATACTTCTACAATCTTCTAATCAATATGCCACTTCATATTCACATATATACTTGTTTACATGCACATTTTGTATAATTGAAATATCTTACATATATATCTTATCCAAAAAAAATGACTTCATAAGTTAGATTCCATTAGACATAATGATATCAAAAAAAATATACAAAGTCAACTCAATACTGTCACTCAGGTCCAAAAGTCTACTCGGGTGATAAACTGATACTCGGGTAGTATGCTAATCACTCGGGTCACATTGATCACTCAGGCGATGTTTTTCACTTAGGCAATACTAATCACTCGGGTGATACTAATAACTTAGGCAATGCTTAATTACTAAGTGTTTTGACACTAATTGACAACATGTCTTGCCATAAGGTCTACAGAGTTATGTTGACATCCACTGCAAGAAACACTATTCTCTAAAACAAGCAAATATCTTTAGTTTCATCTCATATTAGTTTTAGTAGGAAAATAATATCATGACATGTTAATAGGAGAATGATTTTGGATGATAGAACCTTTGAAGGAAATTGGACAATCATGTGTAGAGCTCCTCGTTCTGATAGGATTGATGAGGGAATCAAGAATTTGGTCACATTATTTTGGAAAGATAATATCTGCCCTTAATCAAACAGTAGAGATGTTATCAGACATAGAAATGTAGCTAATCAATATGAAAATCATACAAAAAATTGGTTGGACACAACACAACATGAAATATATGTGTCATTTTGTAGTTCAAATCCTAATATAAAGATTGGGTAAACATTGTTTGAAAGATTGAAGCCAAATTATGTCAGGACAAACCTGGTGTTTGAAACTTGTTGTTGTTATCATATTGAATTTGATCTCCACTATCAATTTTTTAGAAAGCTTGTAGAAGATACTTATGGTTTTGAATATGCTCCCCCTACTAGACAAAGTGAGTTCATCTCATCCATTTTATGTGATAAAAGAGATGATGCAGCTAGTCAAATAAATTTCAAAATTCCTACTTTCCTCAGCCCTGCTTGGTCAGAAATATAAATCATTTCCTAGTATCTCATAATATCATCATCCTCAAAAGTGTATCTGTCAAAATGGTGATCATATGGATCAAATTGCATTTTTGATTTAACCATCTCATAATGGTCATCACCTAGAATATTCTATAGCACGTGCTATCTCAAGCATTTCTTAGAAGTAGAGATAATAGTAATGTGTCTCCTCCTACTAAGAGAATCTTCCACTCTATTCTCCTTCCCCTTAATGTACTCAATGCTAAATTTGTAATCGCTCAAAAACACTAACCAATGTCTCTATCTAGCATTGATATTAGGCTATATGAAGATATACCTATTCCCATCTGATCCTTTTTCAACTCAATTGACTTACCCAAAAGGTAATATCTCCACATTACTAGTGCATGAACAATTGCAACCAACTCTAAATAATGAGGCACATAATTAACCTCACATTGCTTCATCTTTTGTGACTCAAAAGACACTAATTTACCATCCTCAATCAATACACCTCCAAGACCTTCCCTTGAAGCATCTATAATAACTATGAATTTTCCATTGGGATCTGGTATGATCATGATAGGAGTGGATGTGATTTTTTTTTCAACAATTAGAATGCTCTCTCATATATATCAGTCCACTCATATATTTTCCATTTCCTCTGAAGGGATGTAATAGGAGCTCTAATTTTTTATAATCCCTCCACAAATTTCTTGTAATATCCTCAAATTCCCATGAAGTTTCTAACTTCACTTACATTGTGAGGAGTTGGCCAATCGAGAATAAATTTAATCTTTTCAGGGTCTATTGCAGTTCCACCCATAGAGATTATATGACCCAAATAATGTATTTCCTTCTTATAGAAAGAATACTTTGATAACTTTCCATCAATTTTCTTATGTCTTAGACATTTTAGGACTAATCACAAGTTTCTTATCTCTTAGACATTGTAGGACTAATCAATGAATATCTCTATAAACTTATCTAGACAATATCTAAACACATTGTTCATCAAGTTCATTACTTTTGTCAGTGCATTAGTCAAACCAAAAGGTAAGAAAATAAATTCTTAATGTTCATACCTTGTCCATAAAATTGTTTTTGATATGTCTTCTTCTTTTATTTGAATTTGATGGTATCCAGATTGCTAATTAATCTCTAAAAACATAGTTGATCCCTTCATCTGATTGAATAGTTCATCTATTTATGGGATATTAATTAGCAATCTGGATAAGTTAACTATCTAGATTAATGTATGTGGATTATGTCAAATATCTTGACACTCCTCCTAGATTAGAAGATCATCCTATTTAGTAGGAGTTCTGGGATGTCTTTCTAGCGGAATTACCTAAGTTACCTCTAAAGAGGGAATTTGACTTCTTTATTGATGTAATTCCTGAAACTAAGCCTCAATCCAAGGCTCCATATCAGATGACCACCACTGAAATATATGAGATAAAGGTGTAGTTGATATAAATCTTAGATAAAGGGTTCATACACCCTAGTGTATCACCATGGGGAGCTCCAGTGATCTTCATGAAGAATAAAGTTGACAATCTGGATACTGAGGTACATACTTAACAAGGTGGTAGACCCTCTCAAAAACAATAGTTCATTCATGGGAGATTAATTAGCAATCTTGATACCATTAAATCTGGATAATTTAATTAGCAATTAGAAATCTAGATTAATTAAAATTTAATAGTTCATTTATTCATGGGAGATTAATTAGTGATCCTATTCATACTGAGGTATATACTTAACAAGGTGGCAGAACCTCTCATGGTACTGAGTAATATTCAATTCTCCATGTATCAGGTTCTGGAACTCAGCTACCTTTTGATCGTAGTATAGCTGTGGTAGCCATTTTTATGGAAAAGTACTAGAAATTCCTCACAATAAATCTCACCAGACTGCATTCTCTTCTCTGCCATCTCATTGTTTCACCAAGTACCAGCCTCATAGATCAACTAAAAAGAACTCCAGATAGGTCTAGATTTACTCGAAAGGTTGTGAATGTGGGAGTATTTTTCATGGATACAATCCATGCTTTAGCATCATCACATATGGTATTACCATAAAAAGTAGAAGGTACAACCTTCTTGAGATCCTTACTCAGTTCCTCAACTATTTTTTCCCTGTTATTGGGTACTTCCATAGGTCCATGATCTCCATTTCATTTCAAATGCTCTTCATTTCTCCTATCCTCTTCCTCTTATCCATGTTCTTCCAATCTAAGATCTTCCTCCTACTTTTATTAACCTTCTACCCTCATATATTTTTCCCTCTTCCTTCTTACCTCATCATTATTCTGACCTCTTAAATCATTCTCAAGAAAATTCATATGATCACCCTGCTTCTGTAAGAGTGATAAGATTTGATCCTGCCTCTGATTAGGTTCATCATTCTGCTCATTTCTAGATCCAACCTGGTTATTGTCTTTGGTATTCATGGTGTTAGATTAACTCCTATACCAAGAATAGGTACCCAACTTAGCAATAGTAGAACAAGGTCCTAGTGTTTAAACCTAGCTCTGATAGCACATGTAAAGACTGGAATTACCAACAAAAGCCACATAAGCAAATAAGACAAAGAAATAGATTTTGATTCAATAGTCATAGTCAGTCAATCACTAAGACTAGTCAACAAATGATTACTCATAAATTCATAGCACATTTTGACCAAGTAGAAAATTAATATTAATGCTCAACTCAAGTCAAACAAAAAGAAATTGACAATACTGTCAAACTTTACAATTTAGACCATAAGAAATGAAAGATTAAAATTACAGAGAGGATGCCGACCAAATTTTCATATATCATAAATCATAACCTAACAATATACATAAAGCACAAGACCATAAGTTCACAATGAAATATGGTATCTAATATTCCCTTGATCAAACAAATGTCCATCTGCATGCTCTGGTCTCCTAAGACATCAAACACATTGTTAGCTCTTTTTCTTATAGAATCAATATATAGCAGTAAATACTTGACTTTTTAATTCCCAATTAAGATTCTCATAGGGAAAAGGCTAATTAACAAGGATGAACATCCTTCTACACTTTGGGCTCCACAAACCCAGGTGGGTGCACCTTCAATAGAGTACTATCTTTCAATAATTTTTATAGTGGATTAAGGATTCATGATCCTTCTTCTTTTTGAGCTATCAGGCTTAGGAAGGCTAACCTATTGATTCTCTCTTCAAAGAATCATTAAAGTGAATTGTACTGAATACAATTGGCTAGACATGTACTTAAGATAACATAAATATAAAGGTTGATTAATATTGGATTGATGATAACAACCACTTGTCATAATTTTGGCCAGTGCCTAATCATGAGTCATAGAGTCAAAATAAAACATACATACACCAGGGATAATTATTGAAATACAAACACAACCTCAGATGGGATGCCTTACTAACTATCTTTTCATCTTCACACCCCTGTGTCAAATTCCTACATAAACCCTAACCCTCTATAATTATCTACGAGATTTAAGCTCTCCTTGAAAGTAACTCACAAACAATGACATAGCTACCTTATAACCAGTACATTTAAGATGCTTTACAAATTAAACATATGAAAGCTAAGAGTAAATGCAAAAGGACATCATTGGTATAAAAATGGAGATTCCATTGTATTTTATTAATATAAACCTGATCTCAGTACATTCAAATTTATTCAAAACCAAAGCCTAGATACCATTCAGAAGTTTGCCTTGCAGTCTTATTTTTACCATCCTCTTCAAAATATTATAACTTGCTATTTATATATAGACCTATTCATCTTGGAGTCCTTTTGGAAAAGAAGGATGCAACAAGCTTCAAATGACTAGGCTATAGGAAAAAACATACATTTCATAGATGAGACAAAAAAATAGGTGGAGAGAATAACAATTCTTTGTTACAAGTTATGTAGTCCTTTATGTCATGATGGCCTAAATGCTTGTAACTACCTTAGGGTTGTTAAGTCCTTATCATCTAGGATTTGTTAATTTATTGATGCAAGAACCTATATTGGCCTTTGTTCAAACTTCTAGACATCACTGGCGCTTGCTATCACTCTTTAATTGCTACTTTATGTTATTAGAGTGACTATGCCATACTTGCTGACCTAGGTGGTAAACACCTCATCACTTGGCCAACTGAAGCAGAGGACTTCATCCTTTTGGCTATTGAATTCATCCTAATTAGCACTAGCTTTCTCAATATCTAATTCCCAAGATTCAAAAAATGCCCTGGCCTTGTTGAGAATGTCAATGGTTAACACAAACAAACCTCTATTTTCCAATGTAACAATATTGTTTCTCATGCTGGTTAATGTTTCATTCAACTGTCTTAGCCATAGGGTTTCATTATTTATGTTTCCATCATTTTTGAACATATTGGGAAACATATCATATCTATCCCTGGAGAATTCACCTCTTAGGGTTTCTATCCTTTTGATGATCATATTCTTCTTGACATCCAATTCAGCCATCAGTTTAAGGCATTTGTAGGTCCTTGTCAAGATAATATCAATATTATTTTGGTCTTTTGAGGTAGAATAGAAAAATTTTACATTTGATTTCTTCCCTTTTGAATTATAAATTATCAAGTCCCAATGCTCCTTATCTTCATCATGTTTGCTGATTATGCTGACAATTTATTTCTCATCAAATAAAGGTTGGCTAGATTAGCTTCACCAGCACACATCTTGAGGTTAGAATATATTTTGTCAGAATGTCTTTGCTTTACCAATTATTTAGCTTCTTTTTATGTAGGGGAATCCTCAAGATCCCTCTTACCCTCTTCTTCTAGCCTTGATCTTTCAATGATTAACCTATTCTTTTCAGCCTCCAACTCTGCTCTCTTAGCGTCAATGATTTCTTGGGTTGTAGGGCTTACTGGTGCAGAGGATGGGGGGTAAGTCACAAATGGGATGGATGAAGAAGGTTGATCTGGGCCGTGGGTTAACATCTTTTGGGGAATGAATTGACCAGATTGCTTACTTTCCAAGAAAGAAATTCTTTTATCCTTTTCTAAAGATCTCACCCTTTCCTGGTTATAAGCCCCCAAAACTATTTCATACCTCTCATTCAAATTACTAAGCTCATCTTCTAGTTTTTTGGCTACACTAACAAAGAACTTGGCAGTTTCCAGAGTCATGTTTTCTGCTTCCAATGCCTCTGTTTCTATAACTCTTCTTACTAAGAGATTATCTGAAAGTTTCGAGTGATCCTCTCTGCCAGCTCTTTTACTTGCTTTGTTTTCTATGGACCACATCACAAGTGTTGCATGATCTTCACTTAATTTGACACCCATTGATGCCTCTCTAGCTTGCATTGGCTTAGTTTATTTTCTCACTACATAAAAAATGATTACATCAGCAAGATCCCATTGAGGTAAAATAATCACCCCTTCCTTTTGCACCAGTGTCCTACCCTCATCAGTTGTGATCTCTCCAAATTTGGCTATCATATTCTATTTTATTTCCACTTCTACTTCATCTCTACTCTAATCTGGATGAGCCTCTTGCATCCTTTTACATGCTTCTTTGAATTCATTAATATGAATTCTCCATAGAAATTGAATAAAATCTCTAGTTTTCACAAATTTGTCATTAGCTAGAAATTCATCACTAGCTTGCTTGGTGATAGGATCCAATTCTTTTCCTACAAACTCAGCCATAGTTAAATCCAATGTTGGTTGTTTAGGAGTCTTGGGTACTCCTTCTTGCAACTCTTGGGCTATGATAAAGACTTGGCCAGTGTTCCCCATTTGAACTAATTGTTCTGCCACACTTTTATCATCCATGTGCAGGGGAGACTGGAAAGGGGTGTATAATTCACTCTGTGACTATTCTTTTCCTTCTATCTTTTGGAATTCAGGGGATGGCATTGATTGGGTGCTAGCATTGAGTGGTTTATTTCCCTTCTGATCAAATGTTTTCTCACCCCTAGGAAATATAGTATTGTATCCTCTTCTCTTGTATACCACTTAATTACCTGGTGGGATTACTCTTGTGAAATTTTGCTCAAGATAGCATGAGATTTTTCTGGCTCAGCTTCCATTATCGTCTGTCTCTTCTCATTTAAGGTCTACATGATTCCCTCAAATAAAGTCATCAAAGACTCAATTTTCTTGGCCCAAAGGAAAAATTCATTCAGATGATCATAAGATTTGTCAAAATTATGTACAAAGTCCAACGACTTCTTGTACACCAGCCACTTTTCCTTTCTGATCTCCTGGTCACCTAGGTCAAAAAAATTTCTGATAATATCCTCAGGGTAGTTAAACCAATGCTCTAATGTTAAGCACTTTGTTCTCTTTCTAAACATACCCATTATAAAATCCTCACTATCTACACATCTAGATATAGAGGTTGCTAGGTGATAAGGTTCAGAATACTTATCAAATAGTGTCCACCCATCCTTTATTATGATGAAATGATGGGCTCTGGTGAGGGTAGGGAAAATACTTCCCTTCATTTTTCCTGCTAGGGCTTCCTCCTGTAATCCACCCGATTGTCTTAAAATCTCTACTATCCCAATATTCAAAGGGATTCTGTAGGGTAGCACATTGGGGGTTCCCCTAAATCCATAAACCCTTATTACTGTAGAAACAGGGTACAAAATCAAATCTCACCATTTATGGGAAATCTTCAATTCTGGGGAAAACTCCATAGGTCTCAAAAGCTTCATCATATTAGTGTGGATCCTAGCATGTTGATTACACAACAGTGATGTAAGCCTAGTGGCAAAAACCCTATCAAAGTAAACATAACTGGCTTCTTTTCTGTCCCATGACAGATCAGCACCCCAGATCTGAACAAGTAGGTCCTCATCACCTTGGGATTTAGTCAATTCCATCTCTTCCTCAAAGAGGTTAGCATTAGTGGACAAGAACATGTGCATCATAAGGGAATACCACCCCATTGGTTTAAGTATGTTGCTGTCCTAGATTCCTGCCAAACCTTCATGCATTTGTTGGGAAATATAAGAGGCATAACCAAAGACAACCAATAAGTGGGGATGTATAATCTGAACCACTATGAGCATTATGTGGATAGGCATTGTTAATTCTTCCTCTTCTCCTAGAAATTGGCACAGGGCACTATACATTTTCCTAGCCTTGCCATTAAAATAGTCCAATTTAAATAGTTCTGGTGTGTTAGGCCCTACTACAATCAGGTCTCCTATCTTGTTAAAGTACCCTCTCAAAGCCTCATTTTTGTAATACTCCCTCTGGGTCTAGTATACTTCCTTGAAGTATTTGAAATCAATATCATCCATTTGCACTGAGGTATCAATCAACTTGAAGATTCTTCTGATTTTGTTAGCTGAAACAATTAACAACACATTTCCCTTTGTATCCCTGACAACCCTAGATAATTTTTCATAAGTGGTAGGAATTAGAGTGAACAAATCTATATCTCTAAACACCCCAGGAGCTATCAACTTTCCTAAATCCAAGTCCCATATGTTACAATCTTGGGTAGGAGCATTTCTTTGGCTATATGCAGTTCTAAGCAGAGTAAGACCGTTGAAACTAGTTTTAACATCTTTGGTCCATCTACCTAAATCAGAAAATCCTTCTCCTATTGTAAAATGGGGTTGTGTTGGGACTATTCTCTTGATTTGGGTTGCATCTCCTATGGATCCTTTCAACTGTTGCAACAGTTCCTCCCTAACATTTCTCTTTTGGTAATCTACTTCTCCAGAGATTTCAATCCTAGGGGCCATTTTTAACTTAGGGTTCTAACAGTAATGGCATCAAATTTATGGAAATACCTTTGTTTATTCTTAAGAATTTAGAATTCTACTATAAGCATGAAATTCAATTGATTTGGTCAATAAGCTTACCTGTCTTGCAATTTTGGCAACACAAAGTGCAAGAATTCTGCTGTATCATCTTCAAATGGAAGCACTTCCATGTTAAGAGCATTTAGCCCTCCTTAGGGGATGTTTTTTACCTCCATCATATTGTCCTTCCATTTATACATCATCTCATGCTTCTGTGCTAGTTTAGGACCTTGATTGGGCCTCTCTGGGCACCTCCTACCCCACCTAGCATATTTTCTAGGGGTTCTGACCCCCTGGGTTAGGGTCAACCTTGACCCTTGCCTAGATCAGGGTTGACCTTGACCTTAACCTAGGTCCCCCTTTCAAATCAGGAAACTTGTTGGCTGCCAGGGCTCATAAAAAATTCAGTTTTCTCACTTTCGGGTTGACTATTTTGGGTTCCAAAGCATTGAATCCTAAATTATATTTAATACAGGTCCTTTTCTAGGGGCATGGATCTAATTGGAATTTAATTATGCTATGTTGGCCTCCTTAGAAGATTGTGCCCTAGTTTCATATAAAAAGAAGCCTCTTTGTCTTATTTCCTCTAAGTCTTCTAAGTGCAAAAAAGCTCTAATCAAGATTTTGTCAAGAAGCAAAAGGTTCAAGCATCCATTTCCAAGATTTCAAGGTGTTCAAATCTTCTTCTCAAGAATTCAAGTTCTCCATTGAAGATCAAGGATTCAAGCTCTTAAGCCTTTGAAGGGATTAGGTGCAAAAATTCAAGATTCATCATTCAAACCCTAGATCTAGCCATCATGGTGGTGTGATCTTCCTTCAAGATCCTTTGTGCATCCTCAAGACTCTCTCATCATCTCTTCAAAGTAGATTTTAAGCATAAAATCATGGAGTTTTATGGTTCATATTGATTTCATGCTTTCATACTTACATACTTGCATACATTTGAATTTCAATTACATATCTATTGAATATCATAGCTTCATTGTTAGTTTCAATTCTACTACTTGCTAGCATTCTATACTTTATTGATTTCAAGGTTAATTCCTAAATTGGGGTTTGACTAAGGAAAACCACTCCACCACAAAAAACAATCTCCTTTTTCTTACAGGTACAGGTGTAGGACAACATATTTGAACCCAGATCTGGATACCCTTTTTGGCTTTCTTTCAGACGGTGCGAACAGAGTCACTTTCAGATCTGTGTAGGTCAGGGTCGAGATTATTGGGTCAGGGTTGACATTTGTGGGTCAAGGTCAACCTTTTTCATAAGATGACATCGGAACAAAAAATAATTTCTAGGTTTTGTTCGTCTCTGCATTTCAGTTCAGTATCACCTATCATCTTTTCTAGAAACAGTCTACAGACCTCAGAAAATAGCATTCTTTGATCTGCAATATTTCAAGGTTAGTGCATTTCTCCCATTCCTTTAATTAATATCATATATCATTTCTACACATATAATTAACATAATTTAAGGTATCTCCTTTGTTATTTTCCTTACCAAATAGTTGATTCATTTGTGCATTAACCCTTCTCTTGGGTTGATCAACTTGGATCTCCCATTTGTGCATTTGAGGGTAAAAAGGAACATCTTATCTTCTCCTTAATTACAATTACAATACACAATCAATTAAATTCAAGTAAGTATAAAGTAGGGTTAAGGAATTCAACACACTTCAATCAAATTAAACAACAATTAATAATCAAATCACCTTATCCTCTTTCAACACCTTACATATTCCTCAAAAAACCCCAATTTTATATATTACATTTTGGTGAACCCGTGATAGACAACTCCTTCTCTTTGGTGTTATATTTACATCTTAGATTAGAATTTACATAATACGAATAAAATATTCAAAAAACACTTCTTGCATTTTCATTATGAAATTCTTTTGGTGTATGAGTATTTTTCTCACTATCCTTGTTTTAGCATCTCTTTATAGTACCTATGATGTCTATGAGAGTGTTATCCATTTTATCATGTTTTTCAATCTTCATGTTTCACTCGCGTATGCTATTTTAAGATTGACCAATACTAGTCTCCTTACTTTCAAAACTTTAATTAAGGATTTGTGTAGTGGACTTATTATTCTTTTAGATTATGTGAAGAATTTGGCAGATGATACGCCATTACCTAATCTTCCTAATCTTCCTAATCCTAATTTTAACCTTCCTAATCCAATCATTTCTAATAAACCCACTCCTATTATTCCATCTTCCATCCCTAGTTCTTCTCATACTTTTGTTAAGGCTCAAACTATGGTACAAGATGAGGATGTGCAAGAATTTCTAGATTTACCTTCTCCTTCTTATCCTATCCATG
>MU228157.1:3196025-3242106 GCA_018584345.1 Thuja plicata | reverse complement strand
GAGGGGGGCATATATAGGGTCTCCCTTGTACTATAATTTACATTTATTTACATTTTGTAGCATGCTAAATCCTTGGAAGGTAACGCACACAAGTTGCTAAATCCTGAAGAGACACGCATTTTTACTTATATGTTTTCTAAATCCTTGGAAGGTAATGCACATAAGTTGATAACTCTTAAAAAGATACGCACCCTTTTTATTTTTTTCAATATGCTAAATCCTCAAAAGGTAACGCACATAAGTTGCTAAATCCTGACTAGACACACATTTTACATTTCATAGTGATACAAGAATGTTGATCTATGGATATTTTCAAAAAGCCATCAAAAGACGCATTTACAATTACAAGCACAGTTTATGGGTGAACCTATTGGGGGCTCTCCCTCCTTGGTGATTCATAGTAAGGTGGGCATCTTACTAGGCAAGGTAATCACTATCTCTTTTCTTTCTTTCACTTTCATGCTAGTAGGATTAGATCATGAAGCTATGTTATCTATGGTGTTGTTCATGTCTTACTTATGTAGTCATGTATGTTTTCTATGATTGATTGTTCTTTGTTTCCATATCTTTATGTATGTATGTTGAGTTAGAATCCTTGTTTTGGGGGCTCATATCCCTGACTTAGTGATATTCTATCTCATTTCAATCTACTAGGATCCTTTTCCTCTAACTTTACCATGAGCGCATTTGATTTTTTTACTCCCGCTAAAGTGGGGGCTTAATGTATCATCTTAAAATGGAAGCACTTCCATGTTAAGAGTGTTTATCCCTCCTTAGGGGACATTTTTACCTCCATCATATCATCCTTCCATTTCTACATCATCTCATGCTTTTGTGTTGGTTCAAGACCATGATTGGGCATCTCCGGGCACCTCCTACCCCACCTGACATATTTTCTAGGGGTTCTAACCCACAGGGTCAGAGTCAACCTCGACCCTGACCTAGGTCCCCCTTTCAAATCAGGAAACTTGTCGGCTGTCGGGGCTCATCAAAAATTTAGTTTTCCTGCTTTCGGGTCGGCTATTTCAGGTTCTGAAGCATTGAATCCTAAATTATATTTAATATAGGTCCTTTTCTAGGGCCATGGGTCTAATTGGAATTTAATTAACCTATGTTGGCCTCCTTAGAACATTGTGGCTTAATTTCATATAAAAGGAAGCCTCTTTCTCTTATTTCCTCTAAGTCTTCTAAGTGCAAAAAAGCTCCAATCAAGATTTTTTCAAGAAGCAAAAGGTTCAAGCATCCATTTCCAAGATTTCAAGGTGTTCAGATCTTCTTCTCAAGCATTCAATTTCTCCATTGAAGATCAAGGGTTCAAGCTCTTAAGCCTTTGAAGGGATTAGGTGCAAACATTCAATATTCATCATTCAAACCCTAGATCTAGCCATCATGATGGTGTGATATTCCTTCAAGATGATTTCTGAATCCTCAAGACTCTCTCATCATCTCTTCAAAGTGGATTTCAAGCATACAATCATGGAGGTTTATGGTTCCTATTGAGTTCATGCTTTCATACTTACATACTTGCATACATTTGAATTTCAATTACATATCTATTGAATATCATAGCTTCATTGTTAGTTTCAATTCTACTACTTGCTAGCATTCTATACTTTATTGATTTCAAGGTTAATTCCTAAATTGGGGTTTGACTAAGGCAAACCACTCCCCCACAAAAAACAATCTTCTTTTTCTTGTAGGTATAGGTGTAGAACAACAGATTTGAACCCAGATCTGGATACCCTTTTCAACTTTCTTTCAGATGGTGTGAACATAGCCACTTTCAGATCTGTGTAGGTCTGGGTTGACATTATTGGGTCAGGGTTGACATTTGTGGGTCAAGGTCAACCTTTTTCATAAGATGACATCAGAACAAAAAATGATTTCTAGGTTTTGTTCGTCTCTGCATTTCAGTTCGGTATCACCTATTAGTTTTTCTAGAAACAGTCTACAGACCTCAGAAAATAGAATTCTTTGATCTGCAATATTTCAAGGTTAGAGAATTTCTCTCATTCCTTTAATTAATATCATATATCATTTCTACACATATAATTAACAGAATTTAAGGTATCTCCTTTGTTATTCTCCTTTCCAAATAGTTGATTCATTTGTGCATTAGCCCTTCTCTTGGGTTGATCAACTTGAATCTCCCATTTGTGCATTTGAGGGTTAAAAGGAACATCTTATCTTCTCCTTAATCACAATTACAATACACAATCAATTAAATTCAAGTAAGTATAAAGTAGGGTTAAGGAATTCAACACACTTCAATCAAATTAAACAACAATTAACAATTAAATCACCTTATCCTCTTTCAACACCTTACATATTCCTCAAAAAACCCCAATTTTATATATTACATCAGCAACTTTGATATTTACTTTAATCACTTTGAAAATAATGAGAGTTTTGAGCTTTTGAATATTGAATTATATGCTTCCATCACATCAGTTTGTCACAATGAATTTTACTGAAGTAGCCACACACTCTGCAATTAATTCACCTGAGTTGAAATTCGCAGCTGTAATGGCTCACTGAAACTTACTTTGGCAATTTCAAACCTAGGCTGTAGATTTCAAACAACATCTTCTTCATCTAATGACTATCTTCTTTTCTTGGAAATAATTGCTCATTTGGGACACATGTCAGCACAACTTAATCGTTTATATGATAGATACTATGCTTCTTCTCCTTAAGCGATTAAGTCCGCCATCTGATTAATCCTAGCTTTTCTATAACTTATCTCAAGTTGAGTCTACTGACTAGGGCTGCACATCACCACATATACCATGTGTCAACATGGCTTAATGGCTTATTCACTAGATGTCGATTACTTTGCCACTAATCCATTAAGAAAACCGTCTGATTCTTTCATACTTGCAACCCTTTTAACATAATGACTACGCTGCATAGGACTTGTATGAATTCATTCGGGCCCACCTAGGATATGTCGCACCATAGCTTAATCTCTTATTTGATAGATGTCATGCAAATTTTCTTTAAGTCGTCAAACAAACTGTCAGATTCTTTCATACATCTCCAAACTTTATCCTACGACCGACTTCACCTTTAGTGGACTACACGTCATCACCCTTGACATGCGTCAGCACCGCTTAATCACTTATGTGATAGATGGTGCATACTTTACCTCTAAGCGATTAAGTCTACCATCAATTTTTTATGACTTGCTTACTACTTAGCTGAGAACTTTTACAATTATCGGCCCCACCAAGGACACGCGTTGCCTGGACTTGATCACTTATGTGATATATGTCATGCATCTTAGGGGCCAAGCCATTAAGTCAACCATTCAATGAAACAAAACCTGCCTAATCATTAACTGAGAATCTCTTTGACCACCGGGCCCATTAAGGACATGCGGCACCATGGCTTAATAGCTTAACTAATAGTTCTTGATCAGTTTTGGACTAAGCTATTAAGTGGGCTGTCTGATCAAAAGACATTTTCTCACCATATAAAACATTAAAATGAAAGGTTTTTCTCAACGACATGACTTAGGAAATATTAAAGTGGTTAAGAAAACACAACTTTAAAACACCACCCTTTTAACATGATGAATGTGATAACTTAAGTGACTGAAAAGGCAATGCAAAAATAGAACCTGCCAAGACACTTAGGGTTTTTAGGTTCAAATTTGAATAGGGTTATAACATAGACTTGAGGGTTCAGACACTTTTCACCATTTTCAACTAGGTCAAGGGTAAGAATAGACTTTTCAGAGGTGTGAGAATAAATTATCAACCATTATTTTAAACCCTTGGATACCATGAATGACAGGGAACCTCAAAAATTTACAAGGCATATTTCAAACATGAAATAGCACCAATAGTGGCTCTCTCTAAGGATGTTTAAATGCCAGGTTATAACAAGAACCACAAATCTCTGGGGAGGCAGACCAAAAACTAGGCTAACCTGTTACTAGAAACAAACACACAATAGAAAATAAACACACCTGTACATACAATACATACTACTGTGCATGGAAAATAAGAACTAATTGAAGAAACTTTTTAGGAATTGTCCATGCACTGGCAATTCTTATTCTTCATCATCTAGACTCTTTAGGAAATAGTAATCTTTTCTAAAGATCTAGGATATGACAAAAGGCCCTATCCATAATGATTCAAAATTCTTGTGTTTTCCTTTGTCTTCAGCCCTGGTATTCCATTGCAATACAAAAACACTAGGCTGAAACTTTCTCTCATCTGCCCTTTTGTCAAAAAGATACTTCACTTTTTGTTGCAATTTGATGTTCTCTCTATGGCTTTCTCTCCTTATTTCATCCAATTCTACCAACTGAACCATCCTTTCTTCCATAGGTTCAGAAACTTCCATCTCTTCATCTTGGATAAATTTATAAATTGGGAGCAAATTGTTGACAGACATTCTTGACTGAAAACCATAAACCAACTCAAAGGGAGATTTTCCAATGGCCTTCTTGATAGTGATCCTATCAGCCTAAAGGGAAATTTTTAATTTAACATGCCAAGCTCTCTTATTTCCTTCCAAGTTTTTTTTTAAGATTTGTAAAATACTCTTGTTACTGGATTCTGCTTGACCATTGGCATGAGGGTGGTATGGGGATGAATAAGACATAACAATTCCCATATCAGAGCAAAAGTCAGTAAATTCTTTAGATTTGAAGCACATGGCATTATCCATCACCAATTTAAGGGGAACACCAAATCTTGTAATTACATTATCCATTAGAAAGTCAATAACCACAGTGCTTGTTTCTCTCTTAGTTGGGATTACCTCTACCCATTTCATAAAATAATCAGTTATTAGCAGAATCCAACTATGCCCCCCACTTGATTTCTTAGAAAAATCTCCTATGATGTCCATTCCCCACATAGCAAAGGGAGCCTCTGCTACTACAGGGTTTAACAATAATGCTCCTGAATATTTCATCTTGCTTGAGAATCTTTGGCATGGCTCACATTTCCTGACAAAAGTGTAAGTATCTTGAAATAAACAAGGCCAATAGTATCCAGCCCTCAAAGTTTTATGAGTTGTTGACCTAGCAGAATAGTGCCCTCCACACATTCTAGCATGCATTTATTTCAATAATTTCTCAGATTAACCTTTGTCAGGACACAACAACAGGATCCCATCCCTATTTTTCCAGAATAAATCACCATGCAAAAAAACATATTTCTGAGATTGCAATCTCAAACTCCTCCTTTGGTTGTCATTCAAGTTATCTAGACATCTAGCATTTTTCAGAAAATATACAATATTGGCATACCAGGGTTGCATTTCAATACTTCTCAAACAATTCTCATTTGTATCAACACTATTAACTTGGACCAAATCCAAATTTTCTTCTGTCATCAACTTTGCCAAACCTAGTCCTCTCACCAATTTAGTGATATGAATATCTAGATCAAACTCTTGAATTTTGTTTATCCATTTACATCTTTTTCCTGTTACTTCATTCTAAACAAAGATGTCCTTGACAACAGTGTGAGGAACATAAGAATTTACCTTTGTGCATACTAGGTAGGGTCTTAAAGCTTTGACTGCCTTTACCAAATAATAAGCTTGTTTCTCTATCAACTGATAGTTTAACTCAGTTGACTGCAATGACTTGTTAAAAAATGCAATGGGACGTTCAAATCCTTCACCATCCTTTTGCAAGAGGACTGCTACAATAGTGTAAAAGGAAGAAAAGGTAAACAAGGAAAAGGGCTTGGTGTAATCAGGGGATATAAGGACTAGTGCTTCTTGAATAGCCCTTTTTATTTTATCAAAAGCTGACTATGTCACTTGGTCCCATTCAAACTTCACATTTTTCTTCAACAGTTTGATGATAGGTTTAACCAGTTCTGCAAAGTTGGCAATAAATCTCCTAACAAAATTAATTTTCCCTAGAAATTATTTATACCTTTTAGATTCTTGGGAGAAAGTACCTTTTGGATGGCTTCAACCCTTTCAAGATCTATCCTCACCCCCTCCTTTGATACTATGTGTCCCACAAGTTTCCCCTCAGTAACAACAAAGTGACACTTTTTTGGGTTTAGAGACACTCCATATTCTAGTGCTTTTATTGTGACCTTTTCCAAGTGATTGCAATGATCCTCTACTCTTTTTGAGAAAGTTGTCAAATCATCTTGGTACACTACCATCAGAACACCTATAAGGTATTTGAAAGCTACATCCATAGCCCTTTGAAAAGTTGCACCACCATTTTTCAACCCAAATGGCATACGAGCATACACATAAGTGCCCCAAGGGGTAGTAAATGTTGTTTTGAATTGCTCAAATTCTTTAACCAGCACTTGATTGTACATTGAAAACCCATCCATCATAGATAACAAATCACACCTAGTTACTTTATGCAACATAGCCTCCATGTTAGGTAGTCCATAATTATCCTTCAATGAGGCTACATTCAAATTTTTAAAATCAACACACAACCTTATATCCCCATTTTTCTTTCTTACTGGGACTAAGTTGGAAACCCAAGATGAATGTCTAATAGGCTTGATTATGCCTGCATCTATTAGCTTCATCAATTCTGCCTACATTTTGGTAGCCAACAATGGATTGATTGGCCTCTATTTTTGTCTGAATGGTTTAATACTCTCTTTCAAAGGGATATCATGCTGAAATAAGTCCTTTTTATAGGCTTTAAAATCCTCATATGACCATGCGAAAACGTGTTTATATTTCTATAGCAATTTTATCAAATTCTATCTCACATTTTTGTCCAATTTTTTACCAATGTAAACTAATTGGGGAGATGTTTCAGATCCCAAATTAACTTCCTCTAGCTCTCCCACTTTGGCATTGGACTTCTGAGTCATATAATTGTCATTTATGTTGAACAGACCTTCCAATTCAACCAACCCTTTTGGAATGTGATTAGTATCCAATTGGATGACTTCTTGATCAAAGATATATTCCTTATTGTCCACAACTGATATTACAGAATCATAATCAATTTTCTGACCATCATATTGATCCACACACTAGATAAACCTAAGGATATCATCATCATCCTCAAATACTTTCCAATTATGAATATTGTCAGGAACTACAGGCCTACTTTTAATTTCAATCACAGACATACCAGTAAGAGTAGCATCATTATTTTTCAGGGCAACATTTGCCAGGAAATCTGCCATTATGTTATTGGACCTCTCTACCCACAAGATATTGAAAGAATCAAAGAATTCTATCTTATCCTAGACAGCATACTTGTACAATTTTAGTCTGTCATCTTTAGCAGCATAATGCTTCCTAATCTAAGATATAATTAACTGGGAATCTCCATACTTTTAGACACTTAATACCATGCTTGATAGCAATATCCATCCCCAAGATCAAGGCTTCATACTTGGTAGTATTGTTTGTGCATTGGAAAGTCAGTAGGAAAGAGTATTTGAATGTGATACCTGATGGGGAAACAAACAAAACTCTAGCTCTAGATCCTTCCTTTGAGCATCCTCCATCAAAGTACATTTTCCATAACCCATTTTGTTGCAACAACAATTCATCCACAATTGGGTTAGTTTTCTTCAATTGTGGTGCTTAACTTCTTCAACAATAAAATTTTCCACATCAACATTTATGCAACAGTTTAATTACTCAAGTGGAACCACCTCCACCATAATAGATGACTAGGGTTCCCTGTACAACTTGATCTCATGTCCCTTTACAAGGATAGTGGCGTAGGACAAATCTAGCTGCATCTTTCCACCTATTGTTGCTTCACATTACCTTGACAGAAGCATACAATAATATGGTTTAGTATCCACTACCACTATATCCATTCTATAAGTTGCTTCAGGGAAAGCAACAATTTTCACCTCAATGTCTTTCAATGTTCCTATCACAGGAACTTCCTTGTTTTCCATAGCATAATAGCTTCCAGCAGATGTAGTGATCTAGAGGCCTAATTCCTTCATCACATGATAAGACATCACATTTGTTGCTGCTCCAGAATCAATCATGCAGTTTTTTACCAAGAAACTATTTACCATTAATGTGACATAGAATGGATCAACAGATAGTGGTTCTTGAGTTATTATATTTCTAAAACAAATATTTGAAAATTCCTTTCTTTTTTCTTTTCCTTTCACTAGTGGACAATCTTTTCTGGTATCATTTGGTGTCAAAGGTATTTTCTCTTTGTTGGGAATAGATACATCATCTATCCTTTTTAACATTGCCAAAGTAGCTTCTTTATGTTCTTTTATTTTCAACATTTCCATGAGTGGGATTGAGACTTTCATTTGGGTCAGAGCATGTTTCATGTCAAAAAGAGGCAATTCAGGGGACATATCATTTATCCTTTTCTATTTCTTGGGTTTCTCATTAAGTACTAGTTCTTCTCTTGCCTCTTCATTTTTAGCATGATCAAAAGAAGACCCTGCTTGTTTTTCAAACTTTTCACTCTTATCTTCCTTGACATGCGAATCCTCAATAACTCTAGGTGACTCCCCTTTTACATAAATAGGGACGGGTTTACCTTGAGCTGGTTGAACTATTCTATTTCTTAAGTTGTAAGCATTTCTTGCTTGATTAATTGTTGCAACAATCAAGGACATCATTTCTTCATCAGTGGGAGTTTTGAAATGAGAATGTGAATTGTCACTTCCCACTATATTTATAATTTCTTGTGAGACATTTTCATCCTGATCATTTTGATGGGGTGGATTTTGTAATTGATATTCAACACAAGAATTATCCTTTATGTACAAATTAACATAAAATGATACAGTATTAGAAAACCATGGGTATGGTTTCTTTACTGTAAACATATTAATAGCAGGGCCTTCTTGTTCTCTCTCTTCTATTTGATCAAATAGGGCCTGGGCTACTACACATTGATAGGAAGAGTGTGGCATATTTTAGGCACCACACCAGGGAGTATTCTCAACATAGTTGGCACTGTTCCCTTTTAGGGGATCTGGGTTTTCCTTGGCTTTTGGGTTATCTTTTCCATCAGGGACTGGTTTACCATTATTCCAATTAGTCTTGTAAGGTTAATCACTCAGGTTAGGTTGTTTGTCAAATCTGTGGTTAGTATAGTTATTATCACAGTATCCTCCTCTATCATTTTTATCCATTTTGGCAGCAAGGTCTTTCACTGCACTTACCAATTTATCCACTGTATCATCTTCTTTGACATTTTGGTTGGCTGACCCCTTTTCTTTCCAAAGTTTATTGTCTTCCCTCTTCCCCAATTTCCTTGATTCTCTCTTATTACTCTCAATGTCAATTTCTATTTTATAAGCATCCCTCAAGGTAGTTGGGTTCTTATCTATGAGCAGATAAGACATGTTGCCATCAGCAACATTAATATAAGTGGTAAGACATACTTCCTCATCTAATCTTAAGGCTTGGAATAGTTTGTTCATGGCCTTTTGAAATCTACTGTTAAAATCAGCCATACTCTCATTGGGGAACTTCTTAATATTATTAAACTCATTTAACATGTATCCAAAATTAACATGCTCTCTATACTATTCCCTAAAAGACTTTACAAATTCATCCCAAGAGGCAATACTATCATTAGGCAAATTTCTAAACCAATCCCTACCATCTTCTGTTAATGATTGAACAAAAAGCTTCATAATAACATCTTCATTTTCAATCTCAAAATCAGTTATCTTATCACTAAAAGATTTTATATTCTCTTCACAATTAACCACATTATTTCCAGTGAACTTAGGAATTTTATCTCTTACCTCATTAGGGATCACATTAGGGTGACCAGGAATGCCTTCAAAGAAATGATCTCTATATCTATTCATGTGGACAGGCCTTCTTTGGAAATTCCCATGCACATTGTCACCACTTAGTCCAGTAGCTCCTCCTTGGTTTTGAACAGGTGGGGGAACACTTTTCTTAGGATCGGTAACTTGAATGCTTGGGCTAGGACCACCGGGCTGAGCACTTATATTAGGGCCAAAGTTCTTAACATTTGAATTCAAACCATACAATTTCACCTTAGGATCACCCCCTTGATTAATTTTTATTGGGCCAACAGATGGCTTTTGAGGCTATGTTACATGATTAACTGGCATAGAGCTTCTTGCAGAAGTGTCAGTAGTAGCATGTAGAAAAGCTACTTTCATTCTCATGTCTGCTACAACAACTTCTAATTCCAACTTCTCCAGTTTCTTTGTCAAGTCATCTTTGGCTGTTCTAGCCTAATCCAATTCAAGATCAACTTGGGATGCTCCTACAAGGATAGTCAAGTTTTTCTTAGGCTCTTCTATAGTCACACCAATAGCCTTTTGTTTGCCTTTTTTAGGAACATCTTTCATATTTGTCTTGAGCTTTGCATCATGCTCAATCTCATATGGGAATAGTTGTCTGATGACAGGCCCTTCCTTCTCAAATTCATCTTTGTCAGGATTCAAAATTTTATTTGGGGCTTTGTTCCTTAAATCATCAAGGTTACCAAACAATTCTGGATTCAAACCCTTAACTTCTTGACTCAGGCTTTTAGATTAAGATCATTCCTTCTGGTCTCAGCTAAGAGCTCTTCCCTTTCCATTAGAAAGTCATATATTTTCTGTCCATGTTTATTTTCTTCGTGACCTATTTCCTTTTCTTGTTCTTTCTTTTTTCTTCTTAAAGCCATAATCTCATCTTGCAACTTATCAGATTCATATGAAGTTGCTTCACTAGCAGAGGTCTCTTATGGTGGAGCAAGATTTTCTTCTGTTGGAAAGAAACCTAAATCAACATTTTCTCTGTCCCTGAAGCGATCAAAATTGGCATCATCTCTATAAGCATCAATTGGCCCTATGGGTCCTGCATCTTCAGACGAAGATGCTTTTCTTTTAGGAATGGGAGTCCCCATCCTTCCCTTAGAAGTATGTTGGGATTCATGCTTGGAGGTACCTCTTTTGGACCACTGCTTCCTTTGAGATGTATGAAGTTCCTCTCCAACATCCTTTTTAGGATTCATTTTGAAATATGATCTCGTATTTATTTGTTAGCTCATCTTATAGAATAGACAAATATTTCAATATGCTTAATGTGAAATACTGGAGTACACGAAGGTTTAGAGTCGCCACCTCTTTTCAGAGGACAAAAATATATAAAGATTCAAGTGTCTTGTCCTAACATAGGTTTCCTTTTATAGCAATAAATCCAGATGACACTTGAAAACAAAGCTTCTTGATAATTTCTCACATGGTAACATCAAGAAAATGGTTCTTCACTATCTGATTACTGCAAATCTTTTCCACCCAGTGGATTTTCTCTTGAAAAAAAACAAGGGACTAGATTAGAGGCTTTATAATTACCGATTATTCCATATGAGACAAGATCTGTATCATTTTCAAGATCAAGACCTTCAAACAGTGTGCCACGACACATTAGCAAAATAAACTTGCATTAATAATTGTGAGGAAAAACAAACTAATTCTCAATATTTCAAGGACAAACCCTTTCATGAACATGGCTCTTAGAACATTACAAAAATTCCCCAGTAGAGTCACCAATTTGTTAGCTCTTTTTCTTGTAGAATCAATATATAGCAGTGAATGCTTGACTCTTTAATTCCCAATTAAGATTCTCACAGGGAAAAGGCTAATTAACAAGGATGAACATCCTTCTACACTTTGGGCTCCACAAACCCAGGTGGGTGCACCTTCAACGGCGTACTATCTTTCAACAATTTTGACAGTGGATTAAGGACTCCTGATCCTTCTTATTTTTGAGCTATCAGGCTTAGGAAAGCTAACCTATTAATTCTCTCTTCAAAGAATCATCAAAGTGAATTGTACTGAATACAATTGGCTAGACATGTACTTAAGATAATAGAAATATAAAGGTTGATTAATATTGGATTGATGATAACAACCACTTGTCCGAATTTTGGCCAGTGCCTAATCATGGGTCATAGAGTTTGAATAAAACATACATACACCAGGGATAACTATTTGAAATACAAACACAACCTCAGATGGGATGCCTTACAAAATATCTTTTCATCCTCACACCCTTGTGTCAAATTCCTACATAAACCCTAACCCTCTGTAATTATCTGCAATATTTAAGCTCTCCTTGAAAGTAACTCACAAACAATGACATAGCTACCTTATAACTAGTACATTTAAGATTATTTACAAATTAAACATACAAAATCTAAGAGTAAATGTAAAAGACATCATTGGTATAAAAATGAAGATTCCATTGTATTTTATTAATATAAACCTGATCTTAGTACATTCAAATTGATTCAAAACCAAAGCCTAGACACCATTCAGAAGTCTGCCTTGCAGTCTTATTTTTACCATCCTCTTCAAAATATTACAACTTTCTATTTATAGATAGCCCTAGTCATCTTGGAATCCTTTTGGAAAAACAGGATGCAACAAGCTTTGGATGACTAGGCTATAGGACAAAACATACATTTCATAGATGAGACAAAAAAATAGGTGGAGAGAATAACAGTTCTTTGTTACAAGTTATGTCTAGTCCTTTGTGTCATGATCACTTGAATGCTTGTAACTTCCTTAGGGTTGTTAAGTCCTTATAATCTAGGATTTGTTACTTTATTGATGCAAGAACTTGTATTGGCCTTTGTTCAAATTGCTAGACATCACTGGCGCTTATTGTCACTCTTTAATTGTTACTTTCTATTATTGGAGTGACTATGCCATACATGCTGACCCAGGTGGTAAACGCCTCATCACTTGGCCAATTGAAGCTAAGGACCTCATCCTTTTGGCTATTTAATTCATCCCAATCAGCACTGGCTTTCTCAATCTCTGATTCCCAAGATTCAAAAAATGCCCTGGCCTTGTTGAGAATGTCAATGGTTAATAAAAACCAACCTGTATTTTCCAATGTAACAATACTATTTGTCCTGTTGGATAATATTTCATTCAATTTCCTTAGCCATAGGGCTTCATTCTTTATGTTTCCATCCATTTTGAACATATTGGGAAACATATCATATCTATCCCTAGAGAATTCACCTCTTAGGGTTTCTATCCTTTTGATGGTCATATTCTTCTTGACATCCAAGTCAGCCATCAGTTTAAGGCATTTGTAGGTCCTTGTCAAGATAATATCAATATTATTTTGGACTTTTAAGGTAGAATAGAAATATTTTACATGGGCTTTCTTCCCTTTCGAATTATCAATTATCAAGTCCCAATGCTCCTTATCTTCATCATGTTTGCTGATTATGCTGACAATTTTCTTTCCCATCAAATAAAGGTTGGCTAGATTAGCTTCACCAGCACACCTCTTGAGGTTAGAATATATTTTGTCAGAATGCCTTTGCTTTACCAATTCTTCAGCTTCTTTGTATGCAGGGGAATCCTTAAGATCCCTCTTACCCTCTTCTTCTAACCTTGATCTTTAAATGATTAACCTATTCTTTTCAACCTCTAACTTTGCTCTCTTAGCATCAACGATTTCTTGGGTTGTAGGGCTTACTGGTGCAGGGGATGGGGGGTAAGTCACAAATGGGCTAGATGAAGAAGGTTGATCTAGGACCTGGGTTAGTATTCTTTGGGGAATAAATTGACAAGATTGTTTTCTTTCCAAGAAAGCAGTTCTTTTATCCTTTTCTAAAAATCTCACCCTTTCCTGGTTATAAGGCCCCAAAACTATTTCATACCTCTCATTCAAATTACTAAGCTCATCTTCTAGTTTTTTGGCTACATTAACTAAGAACTTGGTAGTTTCCAAATTCATATTTGCTGCTTCCAAAGCCCCTATTTTTGTAGCTCTTCTTACTAAGAGATTACCTGAAAGTTTGGAGTGATCCTCTCTGCCAGCTCTTTTACTTGCTTTATTTTCTATGGACCACATCACAAGTGCTGCATGATCTTCACTAAATTTGACACCCATTGATGCCTCTCTAGCTTTCATTGGCTTAGTTTATTTTCTCATTGCATCAAAAATGATTACATCAGCCAGATCCCATTGAGGTAAAATAATCACCCCTTCCTTTTGCACCAGTCTCCTGCCCTCATCAGGAGTGATCTCTCCAAATTTGGCTATCATATTTTGTTTTATTTCAACTTCAATTTCATCCCTACTCTTATCTAGATGAGCATATTTCATCTTTTTACATGCTTCTTTGAATTCATTAATATGAATTCTCAACAGAAATTGAATAAAAAGCTCTAGTTTCCACAAATTTTTCATCAGCCAAAAATTCATCACTGGCTTGCTTGGTGATAGGATCCAATTCTTTTGCTGCAAACTCAGCCATATTTAAATCCAATGTTGGTTGTTTAGGAGTCTTAGGAACTCCTTCTTGCAATTCTTGGGTTGTGATAAAGACTTGGCCAGTGTTCCCCATTTGAACTAATTGTTATGCCACACTTTTATCATCCATGTGCAAGGGAGACTGGGAAGGGGAGTATAATTCACTCTCTGACTGTTCTTTTCCTTCTATCTTTGTGCATTTAGGGGATGGCATTGATTGGGTGCTAGCATCTAGTAGTTTCTTTCCCTTCTAATCAACTGATTTCTCATCCCTAAGAAATATAGTATTGTATCCTCTTCTCTTATATACCACATAATTACCTGGTGGGATTACTCTTCCTTGTGAAATTTTGCTCAGGATAGCATGAGATTTTTCTGGATCAGCTTAAATTATCCTCTGTCTCTTCTCATTTAAGGTCTACATGATTTCCTCAAATAAAGTCATCAAAGACTCAATTTTCTTGGCTCAAGGGAAAAATTCCTGTAGAGGATCATAAGATTTATCAAAATTATGTACAAAGTCCAACGACTTCTTGTACACTAGCCACTTTTCCTTTCTGATCTCCTGGTCACCTAGGTCAAAAAAATTTCTGATAATATCCTCAGTATCTAGTTAAACTGATGCTCTAATGTTAAGAACTTGGTTCTCTTTCTAAACATACCCATTATAAAATCTTCATTATTTGCACATCTAGATACAGAGGTTACTAGGTGATAAGGTTCAAAATAATTTTCCAATTGTGTCCACCCACCATTTATTATGATGAAATGATGGGCTCTAGTGAGGGTAGGGAAAATACTTCCCTTCATTTTTCCTATCAGGGCTTCCTCCTGTAATCTACCCAATTGTCTTAAAATCTCTGCTATCCCAATCTTCAGAGGGATTCTGTAGGGTAGCACATTGGGGGTTCCCTTGAATCCATAAACCCTTATTACTGTAAAAATAGGGTACAAAATAAAATCTCCCTATTTATGGGCAATCTTCAACTCTGGGGAAAACTCCATAGGTCTCAAAAGCTTCATCATATTAGT
This sequence comes from Thuja plicata, assembly GCA_018584345.1. Classification (NCBI taxonomy): domain Eukaryota; kingdom Viridiplantae; phylum Streptophyta; class Pinopsida; order Cupressales; family Cupressaceae; genus Thuja; species Thuja plicata. The sequence goes on along the minus strand of MU228157.1, from coordinate 3,226,857 downwards.
GTGGATCCTAGCATTTTGATTGCACAATAGTGAACTAAGCCTAGTGGCAAAAACCCTACCAAACTAAACATAAATAGCTTCTTTTCTGTCTCATGACAGATCAGCACTCCACATCTAAATAGGCAGGTCTTCATCACCTTGGGATTTAGTCAATTCCATCTCTTCCTTAAAGAAGTCAGCATTATATGACAAGAATATGTGCATCATAAGAGAATACCATCCCATTAGTTAAAGTATGTTGTTGTCCTAGATTCCTGCCAAACCTTCATGCATTTGTTGGGAAATATAAGAGGCATAATCAAAGACCACTGATAAGTGGGGATGTAGAATCTGAACCATAATGAGCATTATGTGGATAGGCATTGTTAATTCTTCATCTTGTGTGTTAGGCCCTACTACAATTAGGTCTCATATCTTGTTAAAGTACCCTCTCAAAGCCTCATTTCTATAATAATCCCTTTGGGTCTAGTATACTTCCTTGAAGTAGTTGAAATAAATATCATCCATTTACACTGAGGTATCACTCAACTTGAAGATTCTTCTAATTTCATCAGCTAAAACAGTCAACAACACATTTCCCTTTGTATTCCTGACAACCCTAGATACTTTGTCATAAGTGTTAGTAATCAGAGTGAACAAATCTGTATCCATAAACACCCCAGGAACTATCAAATTTCCTATATCCAAGTCCCATATGTTACAATCTGGGGTAGGAGCATTTCTTTGGCTATATGCAGTTCTAAACAGAGTAAGACCATAGAAACTAGTTTTAACATCTTTGGCCCATCTACCCAAATCAGACAACCCTTCTCCTATTCTAAAATGGGGATGTATTGTGACTATTCTCTTTATTTTCGTCGCATCTCCCATGGATCCTTTCAACTATTGCAATAGATCCTCCCTAACATTTCTCTTTTGGTAATCTACTTCTCTAGAGATTTTGATCCTAGGTGCCATTTTTAGCTGAGGGTTCTAACAGTAATGGCGTCAAATTTATGGCAATACCTGTGTTTATTTGTAAGAATTTAGAATTCTACTATAAGCATGAAATTCAACTAATTTGGTCAATAAGCTTACCCTTTCTACAATTTTGGCAACACAAAGCGCGAGAATTTTGCAACTTTGATATTTACTTTAATCACTTTGACAATAATGAGAGTTTTGAGCTTTTGAATACTAAATTATACGCTTCCATCACATAAGTCTGTCACATTGAGTTTTACTAAAGTAGCCACACACTCTGCAATTAATTCACCGAAGTTAAAATTCACGGCTGTAATGGCTCACTGAAACTTACTTTGGCAATTTTAAACCTGGGTCATAGATTTCAAACAACATCTTCTTCATCTAACGATTGTCTTCTTTTCTCAAAAATAACTGCTCATTTGGGACACATGTCAGCATGATGTAATCACTTATATGATAGATATCATGCTTCTTCTCCTCGAGCAATTAAGTCCTCTCTTCGATTAATCCTAACTTGTCTAGAATTTATCTCAACTTGAGTTTACTGCCTGTGGTTGCACATCACCACATATACCACATGTCAACACAGCTTAATGGCTTATTCACTAGATCTTGATTACTTTGTCACTAAGTCATTAAGCAAACCATCTGATTATTTCATACTTGCAACCCTTTTAATATAATGACTATGCTGCATAGGACTTGTATGACTTCAGCCTGAGAGGAACCTCCTTACAGCAATATGGTGAGAATGCATGAAATAACAGAATATAGAGCAATAGCAGAACTCAGAATGAATCTATTGATCATGGGCCACTTCGAGGGGGTAACCTCCTTTGAGCAAGCTCAATATAATAAATTCATCGGTGTCCATCAAAGGCCTCAACCTACTCTTATATACTAAGTACGATCTAGAAAAGTAATATTACCTATGCATGTGGGATAAGAAAATATACTCACGGGATGACTTACAAAGCATATGCGTCCAACAACACTACACTAATAAAATAAAAAGAAGGAACACACAGGTTCCTAACACAGTCGAGCCCACCTAGGACACATGGCACCACAGCTTAATCGCTTATGCGATAGATGTCGTGCAACTTTTCTTTAAGTCATCAAGTGAACCGTCAGATTCTTTCATACATCTCCAAACTTTATCCTATGGCCGGCTTCACCTTTAGTGGACTACATGTCATCACCCTTGACACACTTTGGCATCGCTTAATCACTTATGTGATAGATGGTGTGCACTTTTCCTTTAAGCGATTAAGTCTACCGTCGATTTTTTATGACTTGCTTACTACTTAGCTGAGAACTTTTATGATTATCGGCCCCACCAAGGACACACGTCACCCGAACTTGATCGCTTATGTGATAGATGTCGTGCATCTTAGGGGCCAAGCCATTAAGTCAACTGTTCAATGAAACAAAACCTGCCTAATCATTAATTGAGAATCTCTTCGACCATCGGGCCCATTAAGGACATGTGGCACCATGGCTTAATAGCTTAACTGATAGATCTCGATTGGTTTTGGACTAAGCTATTAAGTGGGTCATCCGATCAAAAGACATTTTCTCACCATATAAAACATTAAAATGAAAGGCTTTTCTCAACAGCATGACTTAGGAAATATTAAAGTGGTTAGGAAAACACAACTTTAAAACACCACCCTTTTAACGTGATGACTGCGATAACTTAAGTGACTGAAAAGGGAATGCGAAAATAGAACCCGCCAAGACACTTACAGTTTTTAGGTTCAAATTTGAATAGGGTTATAACATAGACTTGACGGTTTAGACACTTTTCACCATTTTCAACTAGGTCAAGGGTAAGAATAGACTTTGCAGAGGCATGAGAATAAATTATCAACCATTATTTTAAACCCTTGGATACCATGAATGATAGGGGACCTCAAAAATTTACAAGGCATATGTCAAACATGAAATAGCACCAACACATCTGCCCATCCATGAATATCAAGATGAGAGTGTGGTCTAGGTGTTGTTTCTACCCAACCACGAAGTGGTTATCTCCCCCGAGGCTCATCTTGAAATAAAGAGCGCACCAACCCTACCCGAGAAGCCTAGAAAATCGACTCTAATGGATTAGAAGGAACCTGGTGCAAGCTGTGAACTATCTACTTTCCTCATAAGTCTAAGTAGAACTAACATAGACAGGTTAGGAAGATGAAATAAAAACCAACACATTTAAGAAAACATGTGCAATCATAGCTTTGGCCAAAGCAATAAAGAACTAGACTTCTACTCATAGGCAAAAGAACAATATTTTACCCTTTCCTGACTAATCCATATTCAACACCCTTTCCATATTCAATTTTCTCAATTCTCAAAGAATTAAATAAAACTTTCATAATTTTGTTTTCAAATCAAAAAATTTAGAACTTTTCAATTTACACAGTCTAGAAAATTTACACTATCTAAGCCCTGACTTTATTTTGACTATCCAACATTTAATAGTCAATCTCTATTGAATCATGATTTAAAATAAATGATCTAATCATATATTGTATCAGTATATGAAGTATAAAGAAATAAACATAGAAGTATATGAAGGAAACTCAAGAGGTAACATATTACATAGTTTTCTTAAAAAAAGAGAAAGACAAAGTCATTGACACTTCCCAAAAAATAGGTGGCGGGAATAAATCTGGTAAAAAATAATAATTATTATAACCCTTTTCTAATACACTGAAACTGAAAATTTACCACAAAGTAACATGTAAACACCCATCTACAAGGAAATTGGCAAAGGGAATAACATCGAAATGTGTATTTTATTCCATATGAGATTTTCCCATAAGTTATGAAACAATCACAATGCAACCATTCGTCATGTTATTCTCGTAACCTACAAATTTATAAGTTTTTTAATTTAGAGACAATCTACCCAAACTCTTTCTCTGCATCCAAAGGCCATTTTTACGTTTTCTACTCATGATTAAAGAAAGTTTGGTGAAGAAGATCTGCGACATTCCTATGTCAAAGTAACTGCATTAAAAAAACTATGTTCTTGATACATTATTTATCTTGAAATTTTATTCTACAGTTTAACCATTTGGCTATGCATTAAATAAAGTGCAAAAATATATCATAAAATGTCTACCAAGGATGGAAGCAATTATAGAGGCATCCAACTGTTGTTTCATCATATTGCCATAAAATTAATTAATCGAATGCCGAGAAAAAGATAGTTCCTAATTCCTACCTAATTCATGTTTATTACGTGGTCTCAACGTAAATAACTTTCCAGTACCTATAAAAACAAAATAAAACAATAATAAGGAGGTCTGGTAAACATTCATGGTGGTAACACAAGAAAATAATTTCAAGAATATGATGTATCTCATCAGACTGGGATGACTTTGGTTCATCCTAAGAACTAAATTGGCAATGCTGCAAAGAGACTACCATAACAAAAAAAGATCACTCCATTCCTAATCATGGAAGGTGCCCATTAAAGAATGACCAAATCAAACCAATAAAGTGGAAAATTCCAAGTGCCAAGAGGGAGGATCTTTTCCTACTTCCTAACTAGTTTTAAAAAATCCAATTCTCAATATTTCAAAAGAATTAGAAAATAAAATACTGGGCAAGAAGGATCTACGCCAGAAAAAAAATGACTAAGGAAGTCTAAAATCAACTGCTAGTATGCAAGATAATGCATAGCAAATATTTTAAAACATGTTTCATCAATTCCTCATCGAGCCAGGTTTTTTTGAAGAATCTTATACAAAACAAATTGAAAGTAAGACACTACATTGTATTTCCAAGAATATATTCATTACATATTTTGTAAAATGTTTTAAAGAACATAAGGAAGATATAGATTGGATGACAATAGTTTCTTTAAGATGTCCAGCCACGTAACCTCCAATTTCATCTAACCTACCACTTCCTGTGATCCCCTCTCTCCTTCCTGCCACCTTACAAAAGGACCAATATCGTCTGTTTTATGGTTGAGTTCTCCCCAATCTTTTCTCCCAAGTGACTTGCAATTCGTTAAATTCAGTTTATTAAATTTTTTTGTCTGCCTTATGTTCAGTCCTTTCAAAACCCAACTCTCACATTTACTAATCACCGCGTGGACAATAACTCTCTAATAATTATCTCCACTTGCCCAGAAACTTCAAGGAACATTTAGCTTTTATAAATAAAATGAATATATATATATATATATATATATATATATATATATAGACATTTTTTTTAATAACAAAAATATATTAAAAGAAATATATTCAATCACCATTTATTTTGAAATTCATTTTCACACATGCATAAGAATCAATAAAATTAAATATAAATCATTTTAACTAAGTGGTGTGTGTAAGAGCCAGATTTTTTTGATCTCACCCCTGCCGAGGAGATAACCTCATCTACATGAAACACAACCCCTACCTTTGTCCTACCTAAAAAATCTTAACCACTCATTCTATCATCAGTAGGTTAGTCCCATAAATTATAATCAATTAAAATAAATCATATCTCTCTTTATGTACATCATTCATCATGTAATTGATTAAAATAAATTATCATAATCAATATCATAACTACTGAATATCAAAACATCATATGAATTTCTTCACTCATAGGCTATAAACATCCAAAAACAACGACTAACATGTCTAAAGTATCATGGCATAAGATCATCATAAAATAATGCATAATCCAACAGAAAGCAAGACTAACATGTCTACTAATAAACAAAATCTACAGACTTAGGTCCAAAAATATCCCAACAAGTCAAAAAAAGTCCACAATGTTGTTTTAGAAGTCCTAGAAACCAGGAGTCTAACTAGTCAGGTTATGAAATCCTTTCCCTCTAAGAAGAGACATCATCCTGATGTCTTATTGAAGCACATCAAAAGTTCCCACCACATACTCAAACATACGCATAACTAATATAACACAAATAAAGTCTATGCAAATAACTTTGAAAATGATCTATGCATGTCTTCCGCATCCTCCCAAGTAGCACCATCAACAGAGATTTGGTCCCACTAGACCTTATACTGTAGCACAAATCTGTAGTGCAGTCTGATGGTATTCTCATCAACAAGGTGGGTAGACTGCACTAGCACCACCCCTGGATCCTGAACCTACAATGGTCACCAATCTAGGATATGAGGTGCATTTGGATGATAGGGTTTTAATAAATAAATATGAAACACATTATGGATTTAGGCTAGAGTGGGTGGTAAAGCAATTTTTTAGGCAATCGGGTTGATAACCTCAAAAAAATCAAAAGGACCCACATATCTTGGTGCAAGTTTTGAAGACTTCCAAAATAAGTAGAGCTCTTATGTGGTCTCACACACAAAAATACTTTGTTTCCTTCTTGGAATAGTTTGAAAGTATGGTTCTTATCCGCATAACTTTTCTATGAATTAGCTTCTTCCTTTAGCCTGGCACGAATTAGAGTCATTTGTTCCTCCATTTACTTTCATTTACTCTCTCAATTTTCCCATCCATCTGAGGATGATAGGTTGTGATAAAGTTCAAATGAGTACCAAAAGAAGTATTCAAGGTTGTCCAAAACCTTGATGTCATCCATGTATCTCTATCCAATATAATAGTCTCGGGTAACAAAAAATTCATAATTTCCATACCTTGTCCTGGAAGTTGATTTTGATGTGTCTTCTTCTTTAATTCACAGTTAATGGTATCCAAATCTCAAATCAATCTTCAAGAATATAGTTGCTCCCTTCATCTGATCGAATAGTTCATCTATTCATGGGAGAAGATACTTGTTCTTAATTGTCACCTTATTAAGCATCATGTAATCTATGCATAATCTTAAGGTACCATCTTTCATCTTCATGAAGATAAATAGAGCTCCCCGTGGTGATACATTGGGGCGTAAGAACCCTTTATACAAAAGTTCTAAAAACTACACCTTTAGCTCATACATTTTAGTGTTGGTCATCTGATATGGAGCCTTGTATTGAGGCTCAATTCTAGGAATTACATCAATAGAGAAGTAAAATTCCCTCTTTGGAGTTAACTCAAGTAATTCCTCTAGAAAGACATCTGAGAAATCTTGAAAAGTAGGATGATCTTCTAAGATAGGAGGAGTGTCAATATATGTGACATAAGCCACATACATCATGATCCCCCTCCTCTTTTCCTTTTTTAATTGAATGGAAAAAATTTTGTCTAAGCTCAAAGGGCCTTTTCACACCCAAAAGTAATGTAGGTTTACCTATGTCATCAAGGCATTCAACTGATTTGTCATTGCAATTTATTATAGCCTTATGCTAAATCAACTAATTGATGCCTAAAATGACATCATAGGATCCCAATGGGGCTACATAAAGATTCACTTGCGTTTGAATATTTGAAATTTCTAACTCGCTGCAAGCTAAACATTGCTCAACCTTATGCTCTCCCATGTTCCCATACTCTACCATCCATGATTCAGACATATATCCAGGTCTAACACATAAATGAGATATAACTCTTGGATCTATAAATAATTTTGTAGCTCCTCTATCAATCAAAATAGAAATATTTTGGCCAAAGAGTTTACCAGCCAACTGGGTCATAGTAGCTTGAAAGTCGGCTTGTCTGTGGTCAACATCTCCATGTATCTGACGTTGATTCTGTGGCCCTTTCCCATCTCTATGGGTTGTTCATTGAGGAAAAGCACTAGCATAATGGTAACCTCCACAAGTAAAGAGACCATCCCGAGGTCCCTTCCTGCCCTTAGGCTTGTTCCTCCTATTGTCATTCATGTTATTCCCTTTTTATTGTTACCTCTGAACTAATACTGAGAATTATTGTTGGTGTTTCTTCCTGCATTTCATTGACCTTCCCCCTCATATTACATACCTGTTGTCATCCAGTATCCTTTGGTTTTTTTTATCTTTGAATTTTCTTTTAAATCCTTGAGAAGCATTAGTCCTCTGATTTACCCTTACTATAGATACTTGCTGCAATTTCTGCTCCTACCTCAAGGCCTTTCTAAAAGGAAAATCCATAGTCATAGGTGCATGCATGTCAACTTTAGACCCTATCTCTGGACATAACCCAACAATAAATTTATAGGCTCTAAACCACTCATCCTACTGATAATGAGGTACATACTTAACTAGGTGGAAGAATCTCTTTGCATGGTACGAAGTAATAGTCAATACTCTATGTATCAAGTTCTAGAAATCAACTGCCTTTCGATCATAGTATAATTGTGGTAGCCATATTTTATGGAAAAGTACTAGAAAGTCCTCCTAGAAAAGCTCACCAGGTTGCATCCTCTTCTTTGCTATCTCATTATTCCACCAAGTACTAGCCTTACTAAACAAATGAAAAGAACCCCACATAGCTCCAGATTCACTAGAAAAGTTGTGAACGTGGAAGTATTTTTCCATGGATACAATACATTCTTTAGCATCATCACCAATGGTCTTACCATCAAAAGTAGGAGGTAAAAACATCTTGAGGTCCTTACTCAGTTCCTCAGCTATTATTCTCTTTTCCTATTATTGGGTACTTCCATAGCCCCATGATCTGCATTTCATTTCAACTACTCTCTATCTATCCCATCCTCTTCCTCTTTCCTCTATGCTTCCAATCTCGGATCTTCCTCCTACTTCTGTTGAGCTTCTACCCTCATATATTCTTCCCTCTTCCTTCTTACCCCATCATTCTATCTACCTCTTAAATCTTTCTCAAGATGATCCATACGATTACCTTGCCATTGTAAGAGGGCTAAGATATGATCCAACCTCGGATTAAGTTCATCATTCCTCTCATTGCTAGATCCATCCTAGTTACTATCTCCGGTATTCATGGTGTGAGATTAAATCCTATACCAAGCATAGGTACACAACATAGCAATAGTAGACCAAGGTCCAAGTGTTTAAACTTGGCTCTAATACCAAATGTAAAGACTAATTTTTTATACAACTCTAAAACTAAATTTTGTACACCATTTTACTGGAGTGCAATTTCAATTACTACCTTAAAAGTAGTAGCAAGTTCTGAAGCAGCTATTGGAACACCAACACTTCTTTTGAAGGCAACCAACTACCTTACATCAAAGAGCTTTGAAAGAACACTTCAGAAAAATGAAGAAGCAATATCTTCTATTGCACAAGAAGTCAATTGTAGAGGACAACAAAGTTTTTCGGCTACCACAATAACCTCTATTAAAACATTAACCCCATATCATAAGCATTGGTTAATTGAGGGTAGGGAACTAAGTAAAACTACACTCCATAAATACAAAAAACTTGGAAGTGATGGCCAATTTGTTGGGTTTGACTTTATAGACAAAGAAAAAATAGGAATACATATAACATGTTTCAATGAAGTGGTAGAGGATTTCTACAAAGAAATCCAATCTGGTAGTATTTATGTCATTTCAATTGGAAGAGTAAAGGTCACCAACACCACCTACAGTAGTTCAACAAACCCTTTTGAAATAGTAGCCCACAACTCATCAACAATATCACTCTCAACATCTGTTGATTCTATCATCCTCATGCATAGTTTCCATATTAGGAGTATAAATTCTTTAATATGCTTGCCTATAAATTTCCTTGTTGATGTTATTGGCATTGTCCTATCTATCTCTAATACATCAACAATTTGCAAGAAAAATAGAATAGAAACAAGGAAATGTACAATTAACATCATGGATATGTCAGAATGTACAATCCATGTCACACTTTGGGGAAATCATTGTGAAAATGTAGGAAAGAAGATATCTAAAATGCCTCTCAAAAAAATCACCCCTATTGTCCTCATCAACTCTGCTCGTATTATATCATGGCATGGAATATCACTAGACACTATATCTCCAACAATAATTATATTAAATCCTAATTTGTTGAAGACATCAGCACTGCAGGCATGGTATGCCACAAAAGCCATAGACCATACACCCACTTCATTTTCAAAGAGCTCCCTACCTACACACAACTTTGAACATCTAGTATTTATATCATCTTTTCTTAATAGAACAATTTTCGAAGAAGAAAATGTATGTGTTAAAACTTCAATCAATAAACTCCATTTGAAAATTTTTTACTACCTCTCATGCCCTCAACTAGTTGACAAAAAAAAATGCATGAAAAAAGTGACACAAACTTTTCCTGGAAAATTTGAATGCCCAAAATTCTCTGCCAATGTGACAAACTATGTTTTCAGCTACATGCTGAAAATGGATTCACAAGATGAAATAGGTCAACTCATCAAAAGTTACTGCATTTGAAGGGATAGCAAATTCCTTGTTGGGTGTTGGCGCTGAGGATTTCCAACTATTGATAGCTGAGGCAGATGGTGGTAAAAAAAATTTGGATGTTGTGGTCAATTGTTATTTTCTATTTGATCTTAAAGTCAAGGCATTCATATTTGGCGGCCACAAAACACAAAACATTGTTATGAAAACCTTTAAGGCCATCTGACATATGCATTTTTGTAATATTATAGAGTGAAATATGTCTTCTACTAATCCTTTTTTGGGACCATGTTACTTGTAATAATATGTAGATAATGTCACCATGCCTTGTCAAACATTGCTTTCTATTCTATGCAAATTAATAACATAGTTGTTTGCTTCATATTATATTTCCCTATTTACAACTGGTAAAATTTAAATATACATATAATAAAAAATGATTCTATTATTATACTACATGGCACATTATAATTTCATAGCATACTAGAAGTTGTTAGTTTTCCAAAAATTGTTCATCATTCTATTCCAAACTATGTTTTCAATTACATTCAAAATTACAAGACCTACAATTCATTGCAAATAATTACATGTTTCAATTCAGAATCTTCAATTATTATGGAAAATTATTTATAAGATCATCATTTGCAGATATCCAAAATAATCAGAGAATAAAAGAAAAAACGTGATGGAAGTAGCACATGAAACAGTCGAAGACCAACAAATTCGACGAAATGAGATGAAACGCAAGCTGTACCATAAAAAAAAAATAATAATAATCAAAAAAAGAAATGCAAAAATCAACACAACCAACTTAGTGAGCCTTCAAAACCTACAATAACATCATCCAACAATAACTTTGTAACATTAGCACATGAATCAGAAATACAACATACAAACCAGAAGATAAACCCACTTCATCAAATCCTAGATGCACCACAATTCTCTCCACAATACTACATAGCTAGAAACAAGTTTCAAGAAAAGTTAGATAGCCTGTCAACCATGTCTACAAGTTTGGTTTGCATGGAGAAATACCCAAGTATAAAAACTAAAGAATTAAATGGAAAAACTACTTGTCTCATATGTGCAATTGAGAAAAATGGACACTGGTTCTCAAAATGGAACAATATGGACCCAGAGAAACAACCTATTTGTTTTCAAAGACTAACTCAAATTGAGGAGATCTTGATTGCAAGAGTCAATCTAATACTTCAAGTTACTAATGTGAGAGGAGAGAAACTCAAATATAGTGGCCACACTATTTGTTTCCCTCAAGATATCTATAGAATTGCAACCCGCTTGCCAAGGTGCATAAATAAATTGGATATAATAATTGTCAACAAACAAAGCATTGGTCACCAACAATATAACTTCTATGTTAGCAAAAATAGTGTCTACGAAGCTTTGAAGTACAAGATAAAAAATGATCCCCACTATAAAGATGTACAATTAGATCAAGCAACATTATCATCATTGCCCATTACTGCTACTGACATATCAAACCTTCTAAATGCAACAACTTCAAATACCAATCCAAATGAAGAAAGCACTCTAGAAATAGATGGCATAGAAGATGACCAAGTAGAAAACCTAATGGAAACCCATTCATCATTTGTGGAAAACCTTCAAAAAACCACTACAGAGATTGTAGAGGTGCGGTCTTTACTACAATTGGGCAGAGGGCAACCTGATCATAATATTCAATGGCCAAACATTTCACCATATCCAATAAATAAATACACCACTGGAGGCTTGTTTGTAATGGCATTCTGCACTCTCTTTCCTAATGGAAATGCCAATTTCAAACAATAATAAATCAAAAAATTATAACTACATGAATATGTTCTGCACCTATTATGCTACCATGATAACAGATTTGGCAAACACCCATGATTTAGATACTTCTTGCTCAATCTAATTATGCGCCATCAAACATAGACACCATCATCAGTTTTTGTACATAGACAAGTCAATGACTCATTACCAACAATAATTGGAGACCTTAGTCAAATACTAAAGGACTTGCCAGATGATAAGCTAGCTAATCAATTAATGTGATTTACATCCAAAATTCATGGAACAAGACCCTATTGGAACCAAAAAAGAGGCGAGCTATTAGACATGATTATCCAAAAAGGGTGCCCAACACTATTCTTCACCCTTAGTGCTGCTAACACAAAATGTTTTACGTCATGCCTACTACCACGCCTACAAATCACCAGGCATCAGCCACATGGAGATTAAAAAATATCGTTGATAACCCACACCTTGTCGCACAATACATGCACCACAAATTTATAGCTTTTTGTGAAGAGGTGCTTGAAAAAATTCTTGGAGCAAGAGACTACTGGTACAGGTAACAAATACATAACATTTACAAATTATAATGCAAACCACATACATCAGACCCTAATACCCTCTTTTTTGTAGGAATAAGTGGCAACACAGAGGATCTACACACATACATGGATTCATTTGGCTTAACGAAGCTCTTGGCTTTGAAAAATTGGACTGAAATAATGCCTAGACAGTGCAAAATGCAATTGAACTCATCGATAAGTATGTCTCAGCATGGAACCCAAGAAGCATTGAAAGTAGAAAACAAATCATTCATTGACCACCAACTGATGACCCATGCTTAATGGACATTAAAAAGATAATGGCAGCCAACCCTACCATTTATTATACGAAATTGGTCAATCAAGTCCAACGAGATACAAATTGTACAACACAAACTTGTCTTAGAAAGAAGAAAACATCTCTTATCTGCCAATATAAATCCCCTTGGACAATGCAAGACAAATCAATAATCTTCATCGAAGAAAATGGACAACCTAAACACATTCTTGCTCGAAATGATGATCAGCTCAACCTACACAACCAATCAATACTCTCAATTTGGATAGCCAACGTAGATTTCCAACCACTATTTTCAATCAATTCAGTCCTCAAATATATTACATAATATGTTGTAAAAGCTGAGAAAAAGTTTGAAACATACCATTCTATGCTATCTTGAATATCCAACATTTTCCCATCTGGTAAGCTAGCCCCACATGCCTTGCACAAAATGCTAACTAACACACTTGTTGAAAGAGACATTGGTGCCTAGGAAACATGCCACCTACTACTTAAATTACCACTCACCCTATGTAGCAGGACATTTGTGTCCCTATCTATCCACCAAAGCACCATACACCGTGTTTTCATCTCCACCACATCCACAAGCATGTCCCCAAACCATATCAACAATTACATGGCCCGACCTCTACACCTAGATGCAATCTCACTAATTGAGGTAACTCAAAAGTGGTCTTTCAAAGATTCTCGCAAGAAAAATAAATGGAAAGAATGTTCCACACTAGCAATTGTTCGGGTATCTCCACGTTTCACAACCATTCCTGCAAAGGAAGACAAATCTTACGTGGTATTCTATTGGGCAAAGCTAATGCTCTACCACCCATTTCGCAACATTCAACATGATTTTGGAACATCAAATGAAGAAGTTATAGCTCAATAAGAAAGTTTCTCATGCACATACAATCCATGACATGTAAGACAAACAAATTAAACATAGGCACAAGAAAATGATGCTGGAAGCCCCCTTACAGAGGATGACCATATGGAGGAAGATGTAGGTGATGAATGGAAGGTACTTTCAGGCCTAAAACTAGGGATACCTATTCACATTAATAAACTTGACATGCTTGGTCGGCGAGATATTAATGTCAATTATGACTAGGGTGAAGCCCAAGTAAACCACCAAGTTGAGGAAATAGTAATTTCATTCATAGATTCCAACCCCACAACGTTTCATGCAAACCAAAATCCACACCAAAATGTCCAATGCAACCTACCAGTAGACCAAAAAAAAGCACATGACATACTTTATTCACATGTGCATGCCAACAATTTGCAACCTCCATTGCAAATGATTGTTCAAGGAACCGCAGGAACATGAAAGTCTCACTTGATAAACACCATCAAAAACATAGTCATGAGTGTAGCACCAACAGGCATAGAAGCATTCAACATACAAGCATCAACAATACATTCTACACTTCGAATACCAATAAAAGAAATGGCACCAATGCAAGGACAAGTACTAGAGACTTTCCAAGAGACCATGCACTTCATTCAATACATTATAATAGATGAAATGAGCTTCATTGGACCCAAGCGAATGCAAAAAATTGATAGGCACCTCTGAGGCATTCCCAAGGAAAAACAACATCCCATTTAGAGGATGATCAGTCATTTTGTTTGGTGACTTAGGACAGCTACCACCAATAAAAAAACATCCCTATGTATGCATCAACATCTTATGGGGGAACACTGTGGCGTAACTTCAACACAGTTATAACTTTGAACAAAATATTCTGGTAGAATGGAGATGAACCTGCTCAAGTCAACTTCTGAAACCTTCTCTCAAATTTACGAAATGCAAAGCCTACAATTGCAGATTGGCAACTCCTAATGACAAGATCCAACACCTCATTTACCACTGAACAACGATCTAAATTCATAACCTCCATACATCTATTTGCCACAAATTAAATGGTCTCACTACATAAAAAAAATAAGTTGCTATCTTCAGGAATGCTAGTTGCACTATCCATAGTAGAACAACTAAGAGGATCCGCATTGTCAGAAGCAGAGGACGAGAAACTTCAGGGAAAGATACTTCTATGTATTGGCCAAGAAGTTATGTTATCCTCCAATATATGGGTTGAAACTCGCTTTGTCAATGGTGAAATTGGACAGGTAAAAGTTATAGTATATAGGGATGAAGATAAACCACCACAACTTCCCCTATTTGTTGCTGATCAATTCAAAAATTACATAGGGCCACCATGGGAACTCAATGACCCAAAATTTGTGCTAATCACAGCATTGAGCCGTGGTCTTCGACATCAAATACCACTCAAGATGGCATTGGCACTGACCATACAAAAATCACATGGGATTACTCTACCATGCACTACAATTGACATCGGCAACGTAGACCACCAAGGACTCACATTTACAACTATCTCAAGAGTTAGAGAACTTTCTGCCCTCTACATACACCCACACTTCACTTTCCAGAGATATGCAAGAATGCAAACAAATCCATTTGTTGCTCAACGAATATAGGAGGAGGATAGATTACACACACTATCATCTCAACAACCTTCACCAAAAAATTGAAAAAAAATAAAGATATGCTTCTCCACCCTTTTCACCTCATTCACATTGTATAAAATTAGCTTATATTTAATTTGAATAATAATACCTGCAACTTTTTAATATTAAATGTTACAAAAAAAAAATGTAGATCTAATACTACATATGCATTTTGAACACCATCCAAATATATTTTCTACAACAATCAACAAAAATTTAAAAATATGCTTCTCACCAATATGGGCACTACAAAAGGGACTCACCAAACTATTTCACAGAATAAACTATCACATGTATTATTTCACACTCACAAATCTACTCTACAACAATTCTCGTCAATAGCAAATAATGCGAATGTAAATTTTAGTACATTCACGCCCAATTAAAGATAATGCATTCTTCATATCAAATTGTACATTTATTTGCAATGTATATATATGTTTCATTTTCAACAAGATATCTATTTTATACACAATACTACTAATTGCAAATTCTTGAAGATTTCAAAATAACACCTCGTAACGGACAAAACTACCTACTTCTTACAAATATCATACATGACGGACATACACAAAAATTCAAAATAGTGTTGTGGTATAAAAATTTCATTATTACAATATGCTTCCATTTTTCAAAATTACTACTAATCACTGAAAAAACATAAGAACAATCAAAACTAATAACTCAAAATGAATAAGAACAACTGCATATATCTTGGGCAGACAAAATAATAAAAAGCTGCAAAAATAAGTAAATTAGGGGGACAATTCTAACATAAATCTTTATCCTACATTTTAAAATGGATATACTGTACATGGCTTCACAAACCTCTTTCTTCAAATTCATGTTCTATTTTAATGGCTACCTTTCAAACTTTTATAAACATTATACTTTAATTTAGTTTCAGGATCATATTATTATTGTTCTTATGGATTTTGTATCATGTCTCTCTCACATTTCAATGTTACTGATAAAAATCATTCTCTGTATTTATTGGCTCAAGGCAGGACTCCATATATCTCAATTCAAAAATTTTGCCCCACTTCTTCAGAGCACATTTCTTAAGAAAAACGAAATATCACAGTCAACTGAATAGAAGGTTGTTCCAGATATTTGGAGGACATCAGCAGACTAACTTCCCAATTGACTTTAGAAAGAGTAGATAATTTACAAGTGCTAATGTCCCTTCCCAGATTTTTCACTGTACTCACTCCTCAAGAACATGACACTGCACTACAAGCCTCACCAGCATTGTGGTCTTTACAAATATAACAAGTGTGGTGGATTCAAATTACATTATCAAATTGCAAAGTAAGATCTTTACATTACGACCTTTTTGTTATTTGCATCGATCATTATCTACAAAATTATCAAAACTTCTATACTCTTAAATTGATATTTTTACTCTACTTTTACATGTGATAGAGTTACATTATCTAAAAGGCCACTTTAATTATGTTGTCAACCTCAAAAGCTTATATTAATACAATACAACAAAATAATGCTGCTTCAGAGATGACACTTCAACCTTACTCTGTTACAGCTAACAAAAAAATAGCAATTGCTTTAAAATCACAATTTCATATGCAAAATTATTAATTAACTTTGTAATGTTATATTACTTTTCTGAATTATTAATTTCCATTCTTAAAGCTCGTTTGAAAAAAATCAAAACAATCATGCTTAAAATAGAATTATATAAGACTTTAAAAAAATAACAAATCACTACAAATTACTTTGGCGTACTTATTGCAGCCTATGGTGCCATTGCTAGTTATTTAATTATTTACTTTTTAATATATTACAGAGCCGATCCTTGTTGAAAAGCGAAAAGGTAAAGCTGAGAATCAATGAAGTTGATTTTTCATCCATATACCCAAGCAAAGTATCAACTTCAAGACAATTCATCTTCTGTCACGATTGATTTGGAGTTTTATTCTTTTAATCATGAAAAAGAAGAGGACCAATTCCAGAAGAACAAGAAAAAGTTGAAGACTTTGTGTCCCACCAAACCATGTTAGCTACAACTTTATAGATGATGCCCTACTTTGAACAAAGGTGAAGAATAAATCAACTCTCCACCGTGTAAAGACAGGCATCTCCCGAACCTTTCCAGCTTGGTAAGAGCTCGTTTCCAGGTTTTCAGATTAGTTTTCACCCCTTTCCAGAAAAGGTTTTTTTTTTTTGGTGGGAGGGGAGGGACGTGGGAGGGTTGGTGGTTTAGGTCAAATACTGCCTAGGAAAGCTTAAAAGAATACACCAACATTCTGTTTGTATTCGTATAATTCTGGTAAAGGTCTTTTTTTTTCTCTCAGTTTTGTTTATATATAAACGAATAATCTAGTTTAATTAGTTATGATTAAGTGAAATTACATGATCTTCAGTTTAGAGATACGAAAGTGTGAAAAATGTATACAGAATATAAATATGTTTTTGATGAATAGAGGCCTTTATTATTAATAAATATAATAAAGTACAGTATTCACACAAAAATATGTTTAATTTAATTAAGTTTGGAATATTTTATAATTGTTTAAAATTTGGTTATAAATCTTTGTAACTTAAAACTTGATCTAATGTATAATTCATTTATTTTTCATTTTTTTAGAGTTAGATTAGTTGTATTAATAAATATGTTGTTAGGTTATACAATTTACTTGTGATGACATTATGCATTAATCAATCATTTAAATTTTAATAATATTAAATACTATAGATAAGTGTCTATAATATAAATTATTTAACATTTTAAAAACATCATATCAAAATGTCTCAAGTTAATCTAGAATGATTGAGCTCTTGATTTATGGATTTAAAGATGATTGATCACTCTTAGAAAACTCGCAATTTTGTTTCATTGAAACAAGGTCACCGACCATGATGGTAAGGCCAACAATTTTGGCAAGGTGGTTGAAGGAGAAAGGATAGGTCTAGGTCCATAATTTTTTTACTCTAGAAATCAACATTGAGAGAGAAAAACAATTATAAAAAAATGATATGCTAGGAAGGAACAGAAGGTATTTTCTAGAACTTACAAAAAATATCAGTGTTACTATTTGAGTGAACCATCATAAGGAAGAAGGAAAAAATACTAAACATACCAGTTTAGTCAATTTGGCCTTATTTTTTAATCATAATTTTACTTGATCTAGGAGAGAGATCTCATCATTCAAGATGATGAAATTATTGACTTGTGTGGCTATCTTGGCCAAAAAATACACTGTGTGGTTGCCTCCCTTATACACATGAGAAAATTACTATGAGTCACAGTAACCATGTCTCATAGTGGCAAATTAGGCAAAGCATTTCCTCATAACATATTTATGACAATTAAATAGTCCCCTTCAATGATTATTTCATCAAAATATTTCACCTACATGATTTGAATTCCATGATATGTTTCACCACCTTAGTAGAATTTTAAGTTTGATCCCCTAAATTTATAGCATGGACATATTAGAAATTTCCTTTAAAAGTCTTTTATCACAACACCCTCTCCTATCAGCCCCCAATTTCTAAAAGAAGAACCCACAAAGCTAGGCTTGACCCAACCAAGGGTGTGCAAAATAAAATAGTAGAGTTAAAGAAGACAGAACAAAGAAATTTGATGCTATCTTTTATTGATTAAATATTGTTGATTTATACAGAAGTGAGCAAAACCAATTTTGCAATAAATCTACTAAACTAACTGACACCTAACTATTAAATAATTTACAACAAATTATAAATGGTAGACTTGAAAAATTATAGAGCTTGAATGTAATACTTCGCCAAGGAACCCTTCGAAACATAGGGTCAATTATGCATTTAATAAGTTATTTTTTTGAAACAATAAGATATAACATCAACTGCAAGTGTAATAATAACCAATAAGCATAAGAAATGCTACAACATCAACAATCCTTAAATGATCATGCACAAGTAGAAGACTAAGATACACATCCAAAGGCTCTATGACAACCCCAAACAAACATGAATGGCTAAGACACATTCAAACTTGTTAGTGTAATTATTAAATTTAATTTCACTTGGGATTTTTAAGCCTAGTTAATCTTTGATGTCCATTCGATACTTGTCTACACAAGTTGTCATTGTTTAGGAGTTGTTTAAAGAGGTGTCTAGAGAAGTGTTGATTCCATTTTGACACCTCATCCTAGGTTTGTGGGAGGCAACTTGTCACCACTCATTAAGTGTTGGAATCAACTTCTTATTTGACCCAATCACTCACATCTATTTTTACTCCTCTTCTATGTACCAATCCATGGTCGACTTTGCCTCACATTAGTTTGTACTTTTTTTTTAATCTCTGTAGATCCTCATTTTCTACAAGGTATCAGAGAAGATAGAGAAAATTGAAGCCTCCAACCTATAGATGAGAAAGGTTTTGCAAGTTGTTTGTCTATTTGTTTTGTAACTGTTATCACATCCCTCAGTAGTGGTCAAGCTCCTGCAGAAAAATGATGGTCCACGGTGACCCGTGGCAACCCACAACACACCTCGCATGCTTTAGTACAACGTTGTAAAATTGCACAAAGACAGCTGCATAAAAGATCTAGCTATAAAGAAGAAGGAAAAAACCAGAGCTTGAAAAATAGAACAGAACAGAATACAAGACTGTTGTGAATAAAAAAATCTATTATTCATTGTCAATTACAATATACATAAGATGCATGATTTATTCAATATTTAACTCCACCGTATGATAGGAGATTATGGTGAAGATCCTTACATGAAGAAGAAATTATGGCAATCGTTGATCACCAGTTAATGAAAAAAATTCTAAATTAACAACCTTAGTTTGGGGAGAAAGAACTACATCAAACCGAAGAGAAAAAGGTGATTCCCTAAATTATGGTGCAGACTGGAGATCACACACCAGAGCTGAAGTTGAAATGGGGAGTTTAGAATTAAACACCAACACCCCCCCTTAATTATAACTAAGGAGAAAATAAAACAAAACCTAATGATAGGAAAGAGGAAAGAGGGAAAACCCAATAGGAACAAACCCCCCTCAAATTAGATGTCAATAAAGCAAGAGAACAATTGTACTACAGTTTCTTTCACCCCAAGAAGATCTTGGAGAAAGTGAAATGGAAGAGAAGATGGATCCCTCCATAATGTGTAGTCGATGGTAGATGCTCCAAACTAGATGTAGAAGGTGGATAATGATCTTTGAACAACATTCTTCCCCTTAGGAAGAAACAAAACCAAAGATTTATGAATGAAGTCTCCCCAATCTTGAAAAGAGTATGTAGGAAGAAAAGTCCAAATATATGATGTCTTTGAAATTTTCTCCATAATTTTCTTGTTGATCCTAAAACTTGTCATAATCAAATCAGGTACAGGTGAATATGACAATCTAGAAACTCTTAGAAACTTATGTAGAGAACAATCAAAAGACTCATGTATCCCCTCAAAAGGCAAATAGATCTCCTCAAAATGTTGTGTAAATGTATCCAAACTCAAATCAATCTGTGAGGAATGATCATGCAGAGAATGAAAAAGAGGGTGAAAAGGTTCCCTCACAACAACTAAAGAATAATTACCCTCATCAAAGAGAAGATGTATGCAATCAATAGTTTCATCTAGATCCGAAATGAGGGATTCTACAAACAAAAAGAGATTTCTAGTAGAAATTGATCCCATGGAACTGAATCCAAAAGACAAGAATGAACCTATTGAAGAGAATTTGTAATAGCATTTGAAGCTGAGATCTCTGTCAAACTGGCAAGTGGAGGTGATTGAATAGCTTCGAATACTGGAGATGTAGAAAGAGGAAAATTTGGAGGAGATGTCTTTGTGTAATAAAGACAATCAAGACTCTTCTAATAAGCAACTTCCTCTTCAGTGTCATCGTCATACATAGGATCATCGTCATTATCAAGGGAGAGAAGCTTATCTGTAGTTGGATTATCTGGTAAAGGAGATTCATTCGGATCTCCATATCTTTCCCATAGATTGGCCCAAAGAGTGCGAGGGCACTCAATGTGTGATAGAGACCATGATGTGTGGTTCCCAACACTTAAACCAATTAATCCTAAGACATGATCATTTCTACTTTCCCAAGCAGATTTATGCCAACATGAACTTGGTTTAGGAATAAGTCCATACAAATGTGGCAATAGATGAATCCATCAACAATGCTTCAGGATTCCATCACGCCAGGAGTTATAATTTCCTTCTTCCAAAGTGATGATAGATGGATGACTTTTTATTTCCATTTTAACCTTAGACTACCCCTTTTCTGGAACTTTATTTTCAGATCATGAATACAAAAAATAAATTTAGAAACCCCCAAGATAATGAGAAAAAATGCATTCTAAAATAGCCCTGACATTCTGTACCTGCAAAAAAAATTCTTTACTCTCCTTCCTAACAGCCTTAGCTTTGATACCATGTAGAATTTTGTAGCTGCAGCTGCATAAAATATCTAGCTATTAAGAAAAAAAAAAAAAAAACAGAGCTTACAAAATAAAATAGAACAGAAAAGAGGGTTGCTCAGAATAAAAAAATCTATTATTCGTTGTCAATTACAATATACATAAGATGTAGGATTTATACAATATTTAACTCCACCGTATGAGAGGAGATTATGGTGAAGATCCTTACATGAAGCATAAATTATGGCAATCATCGATCACCAGTTAATAAAAATAATTCTAAATTAATAGCCTTAGTTTGGGGAGAAAGAAATGCATCAAACTGAAGAGAAAAAGTTGATTCCCTAAATTACGGTGCAGACTGGAGATCACACACCAAAGCTGAAGTTGAAGTAGGGAGTTTATAATTAAACACCAACATGATGAACAACACGTTATCAGTGATGATCTGGTTTGGGTCCCGCAATACCCCAACCCCACGATGTTCTATTTTTTGCACTCCCTCGCATATTCCTTGCCTCGTGCATCTTACACGACTTAGCTCATGGTTTGAAAAATCAGTAGAGATCATTTGTGTGGTCTATAGAGGTTTTACCTTATTGTGGTCCTATGCAGGCTCCTTCCCATGCAAATGTGAAGTATCTCGCGTATGAAGTGTTGGAGGATGGAAAATAGGCACGGCAAGGCATTTTGAGGCACCAAAAGAAAGACATCAGCTCATGCCCACACATAGGATACCATTGTTTATGATTTGGTTCCCAAGATGGACATAAGTCGATGTATGGTGCAGTGGAGCATCCTGGCAAGTGTATGTAATAGGTGTAAGATAGGAAAATGAGAAAAACATGTATACAAGAGGAACCATCAAATTCTAAAGTGTGCACAATTAATCTATCCAAACACAAAATAAATTGAGACAAAAAAATGTAAACTACAAACAAAAATCTTTCAATTTGACAATTGTGCTCTTTCTTTCTTATTGAAAACTTTATATTTAGCTCCCATATTAATAAAATGCACTCAAAAGATGAAATAAAAGTGATATTATGATGATGAGATGATTCAAAGTGTGATGGTTACTTGGTTTGAGGAGAAATATTGATCTCAATTTATATCAATAGGAGACCAAAAAACAGATTTGGAAAGATGAATGTGCAAATTGGAAGATTGTCATAATTATGACAAATTGAATGCACAAAAGGGAATGAGAAATAAAATGCACAAATTGAGGGCACTTGAAAGGGAAGGATGAAGGAAAATTAATAGGAAATTAGTAAGCACAATTAGGGGAAAATAGATAGGGAAAGGTGGAAGAGATCATGAAACATGATTTTAGGGATAAAAGAACAATTAGTGGGAAAGCTGTAAGAGTTAGGATTTTTTATTTTCAAAACTCATTAATCCCTCCAAATTAGGAATTTAGCAAATTACATAATTTAAAAAGATTATCAATTAATTAATTAAAAATTAATTAACTGTGGAAGACATAGGAAAGGAGGAAATTATTTTTATTAAATGATTAGGACATATGAATAAACTATGGGTTATTTATCCAAGGAGGAAAATCAATAAATTATTCACTGAATTGATGACATTGATGCGAAATTGACTTGATTTTGATGAACTTGATGAGTATTAGAAATAATTTTGATGGTTTCAGAATGGTTTAGAAAATGATGCGGCATCGATGATCTTTGACCATGCCTTAGATTGACTGAATGAGTTCGGAATGATCTTGGACTGATTAGGAAAGGATTGGGACTAACTTGAATTGATTTAGGAAGATCTTGTATGGTTTAGGAATGTTTAGGATCAAATACGATTGATTTTGGAAAGATTTAAGATCAATTGGGATCGATTAGGATCGATTAGGAAAATGATTGATTCAGCCAAAATGAGGTAAATGTTAGTAATTAATGACATGGAAGAATGACATAATATTAGTGAATAGAAGATGTGTTAAAAAATGGACACATAGGTGTGAACCATTTTTGGGTATCTACATTTCTCCCCTCTTTAATACAATATGATTGTGAGAATTGTGTCAAATAAAAATTAAAGATTATGCCCCAGTCGATTGAAAAAATGGAGGTAGGATGCCCCTCAACAAAAATGGGCAGAAATTGACAAGAGGACAAATTTTTGAAAAGAAATTTATTACAAGGATTGACGAAAGAAATGTTAGTAGATAGCATAAATTAGATGAAGAAGAGTTAGTAATGATGAAACTTTCTTTTATAAGTGCACTTTCGTGCCAAAGGGAGCTTTGCTTTGATATTGCAAAGTGGATGCATTGCATCGTGGCATAGCAAGCTAGGAAAATAATGTAATCCTTTTGCACAAAAAAAACACAATTGCAGACAAGGAATGTTTCTATTCATCCTGAAGCATATGGAATGGATGCTCGAGAATGTTATAAAAAACACCCCACAAATAGAAGCCAAAAATAAAAATAAAGGATCATGAACCATCCTTGCCACTCTCCTTAGTGATATCCTAGAGTAGCATAAGAACATGATCAAAGATAAATCACTAAAAAATAAGACTCACTACACAAGAAAGTCAACAACCATTCTAATCTTGTTGTCAAAGTTGATAGTTTGTTTGATGAAGATGATGAGTTTCAGGAATGAAGTACTAGTCTAAGACAAATGTCCTTTGGTTTCCACTATACCACACCATGTATGACAAAATGACATGTTTGATAAAGGATTGATTGACGTTGATTGAATGATAGGACAAGTTCGATCTTATTGATTTCTGATGTGACTGGATAGTTTGTCTTATTGATGCGTGATTGCATTAAGGACAATATTTGATAAGTCTTTAGATTGCATCTTCTCAGATATTTGTCTGTCGCAAGGGACAATTTATTGAAAATAACAAGCGATTATGTACATGATGAGGAAATGAAGGAGTGTTATAAAGTGACATTTATTGCTTTGAATTTTGGATGATTTTAATTTTTAGGATTTTTGAAATATTCAATTTTTTGTCCTTTTTCTTGGGACATTTTACAAGTTTTAGGATTTTTTCTGGACTTTTATGAAATTTTTAGGGATTTTTTACAATATGTTTTTAGCATTATATAATTTTTAAGGATTTTTTCAGGACATTAATATTTACATGTGAAAGATTTATTAAAATTGCCCTCAGTGCCTAGCAAGGCAAGGACATTATGGATGGACGAAGGGATTGGTTGATGGATTAAAGATAAGGATCTTGTAGTATGTCTTTGAAGTTCTGTTTGGGTTGTCAAGGACTATCCACAAAATTTAATAACATCTTTGTGCAAAGCTAAGGGATTGGACATGAAAATGAAAGTTCAATTAAATAAAGCATTGAATGGCATGTCATGCATTGGAATGGACATGTCAAGAGGTTTTGAAAATATATTTTATAATTTAAGTTCTTATTTTCATCAAGACCAAGAATGGGATGTAAATAGGATAATGATAGGATATGAATAGGGTAAGCAAGATATGGGTAGGATATGAAAGATCAATAAGGGATAAGAGGAAGGGATATGGATTAAAGGATGCAATAAGATAGGAAATATGGATGAAATATTGTGATAGGATAAGCAATATAGACCAAAGGGATCAGGACAATGTAAAGCAGATAGGACAAGTGATGCTTCAAGGGAGATCTCTGGCCTTTTCAAGATCAAAGTTGAGAAAAGAGGGATAGGGATGTCAATAGGATAAGGGATATGAGGGACGTACATAGAATAATGGAGGAAATGACAGGGGTAATGGAGGATAATATGAATGAAATCTTCCCCCAAGTATGGAATGCAAAAAGTTCATAGATTACACATGACACCTGTTTGCCCAATTTTCATCATGGTACTTGTCTAAAGTGTGTGTTTTCTATATTTTCACTATTGGAAAAAAAAAATTTCTCTTAATTATTTTCATGTGTTACCAAGACACCTTTTTGCCAAGTTTTCATCAAGGCAACTTTTTTTCTTTTTCTCTTTTTTTGACTTTTTTTAAAAAAATTTTTGACTTTTTGACATTTTGACTTTTTACATGATATGACATGGATGAAGGTCTCAAGCACCTTACTCTTTGGATGGTTCTCTTGAAAGATATGAAAAATAATGGACCATGACTATGACATCATGCTCAAAGAAGTTGGCAAGGTAATGACAAAAGGATATCAAATGGATAATTAAATAGGATATATGTTTATGTAAAGGTGTGGATAGGATGGCTAAAGGGATGGAAAATAAGTATGGGATAATGGAGGGAATGGAAGAAGACTTGATTTTGAGTGGATGGAAATGGATGCAAGAGAAAAAATTTCACACACCTTGAGGGGTGATGGAGTGATGGAGGAAAAGGAGATTTTGGATTTGACGGAGGAATAGATATGGATTTGGGGACACAAGGAACCAAAATGGATGGAGGGATAGAAACTGTGGATTCCAATTTGGATTTTTCTTTAGCACTTTGTTCTTCAAGAAGCTTCTTTGGAATCCACATGTATTTTGATTTTTCTTTTTTTTTTGGGTCCTTAGAATGCATTACTTGCATAAGAGATTTAGGAACCCATATTGATTTTGACTTTTCTTTTTGCTTAATGGGCCTTTGCGGCCTTTTTGATATATATATATATATATTTTTTCAGATCATATTTTTCTTTGTTCTTACATGTCAATTAGACTGGGCATGTTGATCCTTGATAGCATGTGGATTTCTTGACTTATGGAGTTTATGCTTGGCATCAAAACTAATTAGAAAGGGAATGAGATTCAAGGATGGATAGGAATTGTATGGAGGCCTTTTAGATGGATGCAAGGTTCTCTAAGGTGTCTGCCTTTTCTGACTTGTATTTGGGAAAGGGTAAGTGGATTGTGAACTAGTGGATGGAGGAACATATGGTCCTAAGATGGATGGAAGGGGTGAAAGGGGATGTATATGTTTGGGTTTGGACTTTGAAGGGATACCAACGCCTTGAGATTGAGATTTTTTATTAAGACTATGGCCATCAAAATTTTCTTTGACATGGAAGGGTTATAATATACCTTTTTCATGGAGGTCTAACCCTTTGAATTGATAATGCTTTCTTTGACCAATAGGACACTTTATACAAGACACAATTCCATTATTAGGTGGATTTGATATGGAAGGACTCATAGGATCATGAAGTAGACTAGACTAGATAGAAAATAAGAGTCCAACCCATTTAACTTGTACGTGGGTCATGAACAACTTGCATAGGTGTGCTCAAATCACAAGGGGGATTAGGAAGAACAATGTGATCCTCGATGGAATAGGAGAAATGACATGATCATTTGGTAGGATAGGATCTTGTGGGAGATATGGAGGATTAAGACAAGGAAATGAAGTAATGGAGGGATCTTGAGGAGGATTTAGAGGGATGGTGGAATCTTTTGGTGGACATGAAGGTGAAGGGACACCTTGATCTGGACTTGGAATGGGATCATGGTAAGAAATAGAAGGGAGGACATGATCTTTCTTAGGAAGTAGAAGGTACTTGGGACTTGGAAGGAAATTCTGGTCTTGATATAGAAGGGAATCATATTGGATAGGAGAGCTAGGGATAATGGGATTATCATGAGACTCAAGGTAAATGGGATCTTGGTCAACTGTTGGAGAGGATTCTTCATTTATGGGATCTTGATCATGATTTTTTTTAGGACTCATTTCTTCATGCTTTGGATCATCCTCTTGACATGGGGTATGACTTGGAAAATGTATGGGAGACTCTGGAAAGGGGTCAATATTTGTACATGAGGGAGATAGACTTTGGATGGGACTCTTATAAATGAGTTTTCATGAAGATGGGGGACATGGTAGTATTGGCTCTAGTATTTTGGAAGCATGGGATGGACTTGCGTCAAGAATGGGACTAGCTTGGATTTATTCTATGGATAACTCTTGGGAGGTTTCATCATTAGAAGAGTCACTTGTTGGACATTAAGGAAATTTCTCTTGTGAATCTTTAGGGGATAAAGGGATGAAAGGAAATACTTCTTGGAGGTCAATGTCTTGATAGTAAATGGATGTATCACCATTGTGATTATTTTGGGATAATCCATTGCTAGACATGGGTGAATTACTTTGTTCATGCTCTTCATATATAGGATGGACAATTTTTGAAACAAATTCTTCAAAACCTTAGATTTGAACTTTCATTTCTTGGTTGATCTTATGTGTGATACCACATCAATATTTACATGTACAAATTTTTTTGATTGAGTATGTTCCATAAAAGGTTTCTCATTTATTATGCTTGATTGATGTCCAAAAGGTGTCATGTTTGAATTTTTCTTTGTTTGAGAAAAATTTGGTGAATTTGAGAATTCAAAAGGGCATTCATTAACATTTGACGTTCTTGAATAAAAACATGTTTGCAACCTTGGTGTTGATTGAATTGATTGTATGATTTGCACAAGAGGTTTTGTAATTGTTTGAGGCACACTTGGTTGTATTGGAATGAAGAATGGTTCATAATTAGGTGGTGGCCCCAATTGAATTATGCCACACTCTAGTTAAAAGGTTTGATATGGAACTTGGTTGAATGATTGATTTGAAATTTGATCGAATGGAGACTGATTTGAAACTTGATTGAATTGAGAATGATCTAGGAATTGGTTGAAAAAAGTTTTCTCTTAAATGTGATTGAATTGGGCTTGGTTGAAGATTTCGTTTTCCTCATTTAGTTGTGAAATAAGTTTTTGTATTTTAGTTTTGTTAATAAGAGGTTGTATATCAATTTCATCAAAACATTCATTTGGATGTCTAAGGCATTTAGCCATATTTTCTATCCTCATTTCCAATATTTCCTTTTCTTTAGCCAAATTTTCATGTAATATTCTAATCAATTATGTGTGGGATTAATGTAATTTATTGTTCGACTGTGTTAATGTAATTTGTGTTGGTTCAAGAGGTTGTTTTGAAGTGTACATGATATTTGGGTCAAAACCTTGTTGTTGCAAAGGTATACCTTGTCTTGGATCAAAAGGAGTTTGTGTTTCATTTGAAATGTACATGGATTGATAAGAAACTTGTTGCCTTTTCGAGGCTTGAGACCTTGTAAAGATCGACATGATGACTAAATGCAACTAAGGATGAGAGAATGCAAAATGGAAATTTATTTTGGATTTTTAGGATAATTTGGAATGTGAATGCAACCTAAGGTATGCAAAGAATTTTTGAAACTTGAGGGATATGAAAATGAAAATGTATTTGAGTTTTGGGATTTTGAATGACTATTCAAAGCAATCTAAGGCTTAGAGAACTGTGTTTTTGGGATTTTTGACTATGAAAAATCTTAAGAAAATACAAACCTAAGAGTATAACCTTAGGAAATTG
The DNA here is from genome assembly GCA_018584345.1 of Thuja plicata. NCBI lineage: Eukaryota > Viridiplantae > Streptophyta > Pinopsida > Cupressales > Cupressaceae > Thuja > Thuja plicata. The sequence goes on along the minus strand of MU228157.1, from coordinate 3,197,794 downwards.
AATATGGATCTTGACTTTAAAAGGGATCAAAAGGACAAGGATAATTGGATAAAATGGGACTACGTCAAATCCACCATGACAAATGTGGAATTTGATCAAATGATAAAAGGATAAATTTGATAGAGGGACAAAGGGACCAAGTTAAGATCTTGTTTCCAATAATGCAAGGAAAGATTCCAAGATTTGGATTCTTTTAGGATTTTGAAAAGATTTTAAAGGATCTAAGTGCAAAATGAGGACTTGCAAGGCAATATGCAACTATAATGAGGGTTTAATGAGGAAAAATAATGAAAGGATTTTTGAAGGCGCAAAATGTCAAGGGATAATGCAAGATTGCAAAGACTTTGATATGAGAATGAAATATGAGGAAGCAAAAATGAGGACTAACTGCAATCACTAATATTTAATGAGTATTCTAAGAATGCCACACCGCTCCAAGGTGAATTTTTTGAGACTCCATATTCTTGCAAGGATTATGACAATGTGTTGGGAAAAATAAAATGTTGTGAATTTCTCTTGACAAGGTTTTGAATACTTTGAAGGTGTTTTGAAAATGTTTTGAAGAGGTCTTGAAATCTTTTGAATATTTGAATATTTAGCACTCACACAAAATACACCAGGTAGAATGGTTGTAAAAAAGTAAACAATCACACCACAACCTAGGCTGGCAAGGACAATATTCATTGAATTCCCACTTGAACAAGTTCAGTTGTGCCTACTCAGAGTGGAATGCCTAGAAGCTTGGAGGTGTAGGCTCATCCTTACATTGCACTCACTTCTCAGGCACACCAATCTTTGAATCCCAAAGGTAATCACTTCCCAAGGGATCGTTGCTTCTACTAAGACCCGCACAAGTGTGGGATATCTTCAGGGTTTTCCCATACGCCAGTGAATAGAAGGATTTTATTTGGCCACTACAAAAATAGGTGTTTAGTCAAGGCATTTGTTCAAAAGATAACTTGTGAATCATTCAAGGCAATGTGGTCACACAAGTGTTATTAAGATATATAGCCCAATGAATACTAGGCACAAGTGATCTTAGGCGTCTGAGACTTCAATCTCAAAGAGGTTTTTTTATTATAGTGGATTGGAAGAGGTTGTCTTTTCCTTGTTATCACTTGGGTTGTTCACTCTCACTGGCTATGCTAAAGAACTTAGGAGGTGTGTGTGCTTGAATGTGACCTCTTAAATTAGGCACAAACCCAACATAGTCCTTGCTCAATCATCAAATTTGCAAAGATGAACCTGAATTGTCCATTTCACAAACTTGGTTGAATCGACCTGTTGCCTCCTATATAGTTGGGGTGTCGAATTTACTCTAAAAATGAGAGCCAACAACCATGACCATTGCTAAAATGGAGGATTTCAAAGCATGATAAAAATTGAAATTGAACTACTGTATATGAGAAATGTTATTGCAATTAAAGAATTGAAAGTGCATATTTATTCTAGAAACTTGAAGAGAATGATAAAATTAAGCTATTAGATATGTAAGCAAACTATATTAAAATGCAACAAGCCATTATTCTAAATGAAACTAAGCTAACTATGCAATAAATCTTGAAAAGCATGAAAGAAATGAGACAAGATTTTGCTATAATTTTGATGCTCTCTAATTGATCCCCTCAAATGAAGAAAATGGGGTCCATAATATAGAACAACCTGAGAAGGGGATGAAGAGTTTCTTGAAAAGAAACAACTGACTCTTCATCTCCATGGAGGAAGGTGAGACAATTTTGAAGGAATTATTCAATTAAAAGAATGAATTA
>MU228157.1:3159385-3195975 GCA_018584345.1 Thuja plicata | reverse complement strand
TTGAGGATAATTCACTCAAATAAGCAAATAATTCTTTTAATTCCTTTTGATGTGTATTAGTTAAAGGGGGTGGAATTAATTTAATTTAAAAGCACTTAGGACTTTAGAATTAAATTAATTAATCATAAGGATTTTTAGCTAATAAACCTTGATGATTTAGGAATTAAATATAATGTGAGATTTATGCAAATTTAGGTTTTCTGCATTTGAGACTAAGTTAGTTACAGTCAATTAGGAAGAGAATTTTCCTAGTACAATAGGACTTCGATGATGAGAAAATGCACCAAAATTGATTGGAAGGTGCCAATTTTGGGGTGTTACATTTTTCCCCTCTTTGAATTGATGTGCGAGAAGCGCATTGATTCAAAAAATAGTCTGATGTGAAGATGAAGATTTCGAAAGTCTAGGTTAGGTTGCCAAGACACTGATCAGATCAAGAATTAGAACCATCTTCAGAATGAAGCATGATTCTCTGAAGTCTAAGTTAGATTACGAAGACAACGGTCCAAATACCACTTGAGAGAAGATCAAAATTGGGGTTAGATTGCCCCAATGTCCACTAATAGCTGATGAAGATTCAGGACTATCTCTAGAATCAGGGTTAGATTGCCCCAATACGAAGGTTAGCCCTCTGAGATCCAGGTTAGGTTGCCTAGATAATGGTCTAAAGAGTTTTTTGAGAGCCATCTTCAGAATGAAGCATAACTTTCAGGAATTAGGGTTAGATTGCCCCAATACCTAATGATATTTCAAGAATCATCTCCAGAATGAAGCTTGATCCTTGAGGATCCAAGTTAGATTGCTCAGATACCTAGAAAGATATATGATAAGATGACAAGATGCGAGGCATCAAGATGCCCCTAGAGATTCAAGATCATGGAATATCCAATTTTGACCATAAGGTACTAAAAAGTGAATATGCCCCAAGTGATGAGATGCCCATAGTGATGGGGACTTTTGATTCAGATCAGACTGATTTGAGAATGATGCGAAAAGATTCAATGATGCAATCATCTTGCCCCCTCGGGAGCGAAATCGAAAGATGACACAACAAAAAGATGATTGAGAGTGAGAAATCATAGATAGATATAAGATCGAAGATCTAGAGAAATTTGAGAAGGCAGAATTGATTTAGAGCGATCGGGAGGTCCTATTGACTAGGTTTGACCATAGTTGACTAGAGTTGACTTTGATGAAAAGATTACAGAAGCCAAGAAAATGATGACAAGAGATGATTTTGACTAGAAAGTGACGTCAGAAAGTTGACTGCACAAGCGTCCAATCATGTCGGTCCCAAAATTTTAAAATGTGATTTTGAGCTTCTTAGGAGTGTCAGATTTCAATTTTGATCACGAAAATGGATTCAGAATGGTCCATTTAGTCAAGGGTGCAATTTTTGCAGAAAATAGAACACTTTTGAAAATTAGGTCAAAAGCTATATAAGGCTTGTAGGGGTCATTTTCAAATCATTATTCACATTTTACTTTAAAGATGGCAAGGGCTCCAACTGATATTGAGAGCTTTCCCGTGTGTACACACCGATTTGAGTGCTCCTAACAACACAACTAGCCATTAGAGTATGACGCACCTGTAAGTAAATGAAACAATATCCTGCATTTCAAATTTTTATTTCTTTTTAGATCATTTTAGCACATTTTTAAAGCTTTTAAGGTCTGTCACATCAAGTCTCACATGAGGGAACAATTTCCTCACACCGGCCTAGGTTTCCCTTCATGCGAGGAATCAGTTTCCTCGCATAGGTAGTGCTATCTCACACGGGGCCCCTCCGCAAGCTCACGCGAGGTGCGCACCCATGCTGCACAAGATTTCATTGCATGCAATGGAATCTCACGTGAAGAGAGATCCTATCTTATGTGAGGCAAAAATCTCATGCAGGAAAAGAGTTTCCTCGCATGGGAATTATTCTCAGTCTGGAAAGTTGTCATTTTTCATGTGGGATAGTCAGCCACTTAGAATGCCTCAGGACTGTGTTTAGGATAGATCCATAGCTGTATTTGTTGTCATTGCTTTGAAAAAAATCATCATGTTGAGGTACTGATCCAATTTTGTCACTTGCTTTGTAGGTTGACTTCCCAAATATCATGTTCTGGTCACACCATCTTGTCATGGGTGAGCTACTGCAGAGACTGTCAAATGCTGATGGTGCCCATCTTGATAGGCTAGGATTGTCATATCTTGGTGATGCACTCAATATTCAGGTAAATTATGGTCTATTGGGTGCATTGGTCGAGTGTTTCCATTCGGAGATGAACACATTCCATTTGTCGCAGGGGGAGATGACGGTCACTCTTGAGGACATCTATAGGATCTTGAGAGTACTATTCCACAGGGCTTGCATGGAGTATGACACCCTGCCGAGGCTAGGAATAGTGGAACTAAGTGCGGTCTTCGATGATGATCTCGTGATGGGTTGATCCATCTCTTGGGAGGATTTGACGAGAAGGTATAGGGTATATCACCCACTGGCAGTTGTCTTGGTTCTTTTCTTGAGTTGTCACCTAGTTCTAGATCGAGGTTAGCACAAATTGGAGTGCTGCTGGGGGATCATGCTACAGAGGATGCTAGCTACACCAGTAGTGAGATTTGGATGGGGCGAGTGTATGCTTGCTTAGATGTATCACAAGATGCATGAGATTGTGTATCAAGGTGCACAGAATATGGCGACAGGAGTCATCATTTTACAGATCTAGGCCTGGGAGCACCTTCCCATATGTCGACCGATATTCCATGATACTCGGCAACCCTTAGAGCCATATATTTATAGATATGCTAGTCCTATGACCCAGCCAGCGCTGGGTAAGATGGAGCAGTGGTGAGCCCAGATAGATGATATGGCCGCAGTTATATGGTGGCCATGGATAGCCACTAAGGTGTGGGATGATGCATGACATGAGCTGTCATATATGTTATGTTCACATCCTTTGATCGGGTGCAGCATCAGCGTTATTGAGCACTTCCTATTGACATAGGTATTGCAACAGTTTGGGAGACCTCAGGATGTCTCATAGGAGTACTGTACTTACACCCAATTTGTTGATGAGATGAAGAAGGGCTGGCAGAGGTAGTTAGACAGTGGCCAGAGCATGATAGAGGCACGAGTACCACCAGCTAGGTGGGATTATATGGCAGGGGTGATGAATGTAGGGATGACACCTGTATACAAGGATCACATGTTAGCACACCCATTCCCTAGATACACAAATCCTCTTGGCTTGGGCCCTCATGTACAGAAGGTAGTACAACCACCACCACAACAACAAGCACATCAGCCACCATTACAATAGCAGGCACAGTAGCCACCATTATAGTAGCAGGTGCAGCAGCCACCATTACAGCAGTAGGAGAGGGTAGTATGACTAAGGACCTCACAGATTCCTATCCCACTAGAACCATGGGGTCAGATATAGGTGCAGGGAGTAGTGGCAGTTAGGAGAGAGCCACTAAGAAAGGAGAGGACACCATAATGGTTGATACTATTACAGCCAATCCACCAGCAGGTAGATAGGTAGCCCAGTTACAAGAGGCCCTTAGGAGGAGCTGAGGGAGGGTGAGATAGGCCCAGAGGGAGCGAGATGGCCTCCAAACACATGTGATCATCTAGGAGACACAAGTGGCCAAGTGAGATCAAGAGATCCAAGGGTTACAAGAGGCACTAGCTAGATCTCAGATAGAGGTGAGATATGAGGCTTCTCAGTTAGCCTATTACTATGCAGCATACACTATTGCAGTTCCCAAAGTAGCGGACTAGGTTCTACCATTTTTAGAGTATGCTGGGGCATGGGCTGCCCCACGGGCACCACCACAGGCACACCCTCAGTAGTAGGCCATGCCAACTCCACCTCCTCCAGGTGGGAGTGGCTAGATGAGACATATTGATATACATTGTACCACCCTTTTGATATACTATGCTCGAGTAGCACCCTTGTACATTTGATCGATTGTATATATATATATATATGTATGTATGTATATATATACATATACATATACATATATATATACATATACATATATATACATACATATATATACATATATATGTATATGTATATGTATATGTATATATATATACATATACATATATATATATGTATATATATATGTATATATATATATATATATATATATATATGAGCTCAATTTTGGCATCATTGTACTTATTTATATATTGCATCAAATTTATATGTCTTGTGAGATGTTTCCTATATGATTAGATGTATAGATTAGAAATGTATGCCATGGATGAATATGCAAATGTTTATGCACATGTTTTATTAATGTACAATGCTATGGATGTAAGGCAATGACAAATGTTAGATGGATAAATGCTATGTATAATTTCATTTATTCTTATAATGGATGCACATGTTTATGGATATGTAAATGAAAATGAATGTATGGAAATACAATGGTACTAATCATCTCATGCAGGATATTGCAATATACGACAGGTACTAACCAAAAGAATATGAATGAAGATCGAGAGCGAGTACCGGACACTTGTGCAGTCAAGAGGAATCCAGGACAAAAGATGAGAACCTTCAAAGAATGAGAAGACAATGAAGAGAGCACCTAAACTATCACGATGCAAGCCTAAAATGTGAATGCAAGCCTAAGCTAAATGCAATCCTGGGACGTGGTTATTGGACTCATCACGTAATTATCATTATCGAGTACTTTTGGAACATTGGAGTCAATACAATCCTTACTGGTGCCGCTGCGACCATAAGGATATGAATATGACTTTCATTGGATAAAATGTAGGAAATGAATGAAAGCATCAGGGCAATAGAGCCAAGATGACTTGAACATTGTTTCCAGTTTGATATAGTAGGAGTACATAAGTAAACAAACAGAGCAATAATAGTCAAGGAAATAGTTCCAACCTCCCCTTGGCATACAAATAAACAAGATTGAGGGATGTGAGGCTTTTCTACCTTAATGCACACCCTATTTATTTGATGTTTCCGGATCATCGAAACCAGACCCACAAGTAGTAGACAGAGAAAATATCAATGAAATTCATGAGAATAGACAACATACAAAGAAAGATTTAATCATAGATCAGCACATTTCAAAGTTTATGAATGTGTCTAGGTTTGGGGTGTTGAAAAACCCAGTTGTGATTGTGAGTGCAATGTATTTGACTGCTATCGAGAAAGGTTTATGTTGCGATATCCAATGTGTGTTGAAAAACATAGATGTGTCCAAAGATAGTGTTGAAAAACAATATTGGATTGAGGTGTTTAAGAAACACCAATTTGTGCCAGTAGAGAGTTGTCCTTTAGAACTGACAAGATTACTGACTCGAGTGTAAAATGAAGATGTGATCAAAGTGGGGAGCTATGCCCCCAAGTAACGAACAGATAGAAGTCGAATACGCAGATAGCAAGTCGATGTGAGAAATCTCAGCAATATAGTGATAGTAGGCAGATGCAGTGAGAACCACTGGTGACTAAGGTGAGAGAGATTCTCAAGTATAAAGATCAATGTGAGATCTAGGCATCAGTAGGAAAGCTCAATGAGAACCACTGGTGACTGATGCAAAGAGGAGAGTGACTCCAAAAGATAGGACAATGCCCCCTAGACCAAGAAGATACCCCTGAGTGTGACCAGTTTCAACCCATGTGAAGTCAAGCAAAATATCGATGATGACTAAGAGTGAATGCATGAGCGAGAAAACTAAAGAAGGAAAGCGAACTAAAGAAGGAAAAGCAGGAGAGAAAATTGCAAGAAAGCCAAGAAATGTCGCGATAGATAAAGCCTTGCAGAACAAGAGGCGCCCGTTTACCAGGTTTTCACCATCTTGGTATAAATTCTATTTTTTCTACCATGACGCCTGTTTACTCGGTTTTCATCAATGGCACATTTTCTCTTTTCTCTCTCTTTGTTTTTGTATTTTCATTTTTTCAAATTTTTTTGTATTTTTTTTTTTTTTTGTATTTTTTTTTCAATTTTTTTGGTATTATCAAGGTGCCTGTTTACCAGGTTTTGACCAAGATAATAGATACATCAAAGCACCTATTTACAAGGTTTTCACTAAGATGATCTTTTTTTTAAGGACATTTTGCAATTTTTAGGATTTTCTCAGAATAGAGTATGTACATGAGCATTCAGAAGACATCCAACTATAGAACTTCTTCAGGTGAAGAGCGTTGATGGGCTCTTTGAGTTTTTCCCCCTCTATGGTGGAGAGCTAATAAGCATTAGACCCAAATACTACAGTGATAACATATGAACCAAGCCATTTTGGTTCAAATTTTCCTTTCTTGTCATGTTGCTATTGATTCTTGGGAGTCTCTCTCAGGACGAGATCATGCAATTGGAATTCTCTTGGTCTGACCTTTTTGTTGTAACTCTTAGATATTCTTTTTTGATATGCTCAAAGATGATCGAATGCCACTTTCCAACATTCATCCAGTAGTTCAAGCTCTTGTAGCCAAGATATTCTGATATCATCATAAGTAATGAGGCCCTTTAGAGAGACTCGCAAGGTAGGAATCTCAACCTCAATAGGAAGCACTGCATCGGCACCATAGACTAGAGAAAAGGGCATGGCCCTGTTGGTGTTTGTATACTGGTGCGGTAAGCCCATAAAGCCAGATTAATCTGGAGATGCCAGTCTCATCCATATTTGTGTACTGTACAATGCAAGATCTTGAGGATGGTCTTATTTGAAGCTTCCACCTGTCCATTACCATGGGATAATAGATAGAAGACTAGTGTTGAATGATTCTGAATTTATTGCATAATTGTGTCAGATCCTTGTTCTTGAATTGTCCCCCATTGTCAGTGATTATTGATAAGGGTACAACATATCTACAGATGATGTAATTTAGTATAAAAATAGCCACAAACTTGCCATCATCTATAATGAGAGGCATTGCCTCAAACCACTTGGTGAAATAGTCCATAGCAGTGATGATGTATTTATGTCCTCTTAAAGAACATGGATGTATCTAACCCACTAAGTCAAAGGCCCATTGTTGAAATGGCCAAAAGCTGACAAAAGAAATGAGCTCCTTGGCAGGAGTGTGGATCAAATTTCCATGAAGCTGGCATTTTTTGCAAGGTTTAGCAAATTGTATAGCTTCTTTCTCCATATCCAGCCAATAGTAACCAGCTCTAATAAGTTTACGAGCTAGTGTTAGACCATTTGAGTGAGATCCATAGATGCCTTCGTGTACTTCTTCTAATGTGTGCTTGGACTCATTGAGTTATAAACACCTAAGGAGGGTACCGTCTAGACCTTGTCTATATAAGTCATTAGCTATGATGAAAAAACCGTGAAGCACTACAGATTAAGTGACATTTTTCATTTTGAGTATAAGTGTCAGGAATAATTTGGTCATGAAGGTAGGAGTATATATGATGGTAGCGGGATGAGTCATGTCTAATGACTGAATAGATCATCCAGGATTTAGGAGAATTATAGGTAGGGTGGCATAACGTCTCCACTAGGAATTCATGTCTGAAGTCATTTTCTGGCATTTGTAACATGGAAGCTAGAGTAGCCATGGCATTAGTTGCTTTATTATCTGCCCTTGGAATTTTTTGGAACATAACATGTGCAAAGTATTTCTTAAGATCATCAACCATATTTTTATAGGGCACCAGTTTTTCATCCTTTGTTTGATAGATATCATTCACTTGATTGATAACCAACTGTGAATCTCCAAAGACTTTCAGCTCATCGACATGCCATTCAATAGCGATCTTTAATCCATTAATCAAGGCTTTGTACTCAACAGTGTGATTGGTGCAAGGAAACATCATTTTGTAAGCCTTTGGTAATGAATATCACTGAGGTGTAATGAACAAGATTCTGGCACCTGACCCTTGCTGGGTGAATGATCCATCAAAGAACATGGTCCATGAATGATGTGTGAGAAGCATGTTGGACTCATCTAGGAATTCGATCCTTAATGGTTGATGATCTTTAATAGGTGCCTTAGCCAACTAATCTGCAATTACTTTCCCTTTGATAGCTTTTCTCTCAACATATTCAATATCAAATTCACTAAGAAGCATGACCCATTTAGCTAGTCTACCTATGAGGGTAGCTTTACTGAGCAAGTATTTTAATGGATCATTTTTTTCAATGAGCCTTGTGGTGTGAGAAATTATATAATGTCGTAACTTGTGAGAAGTGAATGCCACTGCTAAGCAAGCTTTCTCAATGACAGAATAATTCATTTCATAAAAAACCAATGTTCTGCTAATGTAATAGATGACTTGTTCCTTATTATTTTGATCTTCTTGAGCCAATAGAGCACCCAGAGATGTTTCTGTAGCTGAGATATATAAGATTAATGGTTTCCCATGAATAGGAGGCATTAATATAGGTGGGTTGGCCAAATATTGCTTGATTTGTTGAAAGCCTTGTTCACATTCTTTGTTCCATTCATAGGTCACACCTTTATGTGGAGTTTTTGTAAATGGCTAGGACTTGTTAGCTAGCTGTGAGATGAAATGCCAGATAGATTGAAGCCAACCTTGAAGACCTCTAATTTGTCTGATATTGTGAGGTGGAGGCATTTCCATGATAGCTTGCACCTTTGCAGGATCCACCTTGATTGCTTTCGTGGAGATGATATAACAAAGAAAATTTCCTGAAGTTACACCAAATGCACATTTCTTAGGGTTAAGACGCAGTCTAAATTTTTCCATATGATCTATTATAGGGCCTAGATTAGTAAGATGTGTCTTCCTGTCCATACTTTTAGCAAGCGTGTCATCCACATAGTCCTCCATTGTTTTGTGCATCATGTCATAAAATATGGTAGTGACTGCTCTCTGATATGTGGCTCCAGCATTCTTAAGACCAAAAGGCATAACATTCTAGTAGATAGTACCCCACACACAAGTAAAAGAAGTATTTTCTTGATCCTCTAGTACAATTTTGATTTGGTTGTAACCAAAGAAGCCGTCCATTAGGGAGTACATTTTGTATCCTTCTGTCATATCCACAATCATATCGATGTTGGGTAGTGGAAAATCATCTTTTGGACATTCTTTATTCAAGTCCCTAAAGTATATGTAGACCCTAATAGATTTGTCATGTTTTGACATTGGGATTATGTTAGAGATCCATTCTGCATAATCAATGGCCCTTATGAACCTAGCTTTTAGAAGTTTCTCCAACTTTGCCTTGACAAGTAGAGCCACATGTGGATGCATCTTTCTAAGTTTCTATTTGACTGGTTTCACACCCGGAGCTATTGACAGGTGATGCATGATGAGATCAGGATCTACACCTAGCATGTCAGAATATGTCCATGTAAATTTTATCTTTTTCTCCTTGAAGAAGTTTGTGAATTCTTTGAGTTCTTCTGTAGATAATGATTTGGCCACATGAATGATGTGTGGATTTTCTTCTATACCCAAATTGACCGGCTAAGTTGGCTAAATTAGCACCAATGAGCATTCCTAGAAATGACTCAGAAGGGCATCAAGTATCTCATCCTCAGGCACCCCAGAGAGGTTTTCACCTTTGGATACGTCTTTTATTTTTACTTTTTTTTGGCTCTGACACTGCCACAATGTGGTTTTCACCATCAGAGCACCTATTTTTTCTTCTTTTAATTTTATGACTAAGATACTTCATATCAGCCTCAGTCATGTTGACACTCTCTTCACTAGTGGAGGATGTTACAGGTTCAACAGTGTGAAGATAGCTATCTAGCATAGTCATTCTAGAATGTAAGGAATTCATTGGATGAGGAAGGGAAATTCCAATCTATTAGCTCAGGATGTTGGAGTGATAGAGAAGTGGTGGTTTTAAGTGCATTCACGATATAATCATTGAAAGTGTTGACTAGTAAGCTGAGACCTAGAGCAATCTCATCCAAAGGTGTATTCGAATCCTTTTGACTTCTAGCGACCGAAGTAGAAGACAAGTTAACATTCATGGACTCAGACTCATTAGACCTTTCACTATACCCTTCATCTATGTCGAGAAGCTTTTCGTAGGATCCTTCTGACAAATTGTCAAACTCATATTCATGAGAATCTGTGTCTAAAATTTCACTTGGGTGTTTGCACCATGAAGGTTTGGGAGTTCTTGCAACACCAACCCGTTCTTGTGCCAACTTCTCTTGAAACTCTAGTGGTATGTATTGTTCACCTTGGAAACTAGGATCTTGTAACATTTTCCATTGTTCATAGGTTAATGCATCAAATGGAGTGGTTTGATCAGAATCGTTGTTAGTCTCAACTATACTGGCACATGGTACAAAATTATCTATCTCAGAAAATAATGTTGCCAAGTCTAGAGGAATGGGGTAAGGAAAGCAATCCTTGTCAGAGCTATCATCTATGGTGTCAACTATAGCTATGCCTTCAGGTTCTGGTGGAGGATCCAGTTTTGGCACAAATCTATTAATCCCTAGATGGAATGGGATCTTCTTGAAGCCTAACCCAATTGTGTCTTTTGTCTTTTGACCCATAGATTTAATAGGTTCAACTAACCCATTACCATTCACCCCTATTGGGCCACTCCATTTGTAGCCAAAGAATTTCATAATTTTAAGACCTTCACTATTGGGATTTAGTTCACGAGCTAGGGAAGTCTATTCAGATATATCCTTTCCCTTGCAAAGCCAAGCTTTAATAGCTCTTTCCTCATCTTCATCTTCTAGTGGTTTTGAAGCTTGTACAAAGACACCATCATAGACTATTTCAGGGGGAGAAGTAGAAGATTTATAGTTCTTAGAAGGTCTCCCATAAGAATGAGGGCACGAAGGTAGAGCTGCTAATGATAGCATAGGTTCTATTTGATACCCCCCATGCCTATGTCTTTGATTTTCAAGGTCTATTCCATGTCGCTGAGCTTGGCATCATAGAATTCAGTGTATTCTCTATTAGTTATAACAAGACTATAAGCTGACTGTGTGAGAACATTACAAGAAGAGCCCATACTAGCAGGAATTGTCACCTCTGCACCTTGGAAATTAAAATTAATGCACTGATGATATGTAGAGGGAACCGCTTGCATTTCATGGATCCATGGTCTTCCCAGTAGGATGTTATAAGCAAGGGGAAGGTCCAACACCTGACATGTGACATCTCTTTCAACTGGTCCAACCCAAATGGGTAACACAACCAAACCTTTAGACTTTATTTCTTCTTCATCATAGGCTTTGATAGTAATTCTCTTGCAAGAATCTATGTGATCTTCATCATAACCTAGCTGAGTGAGAAAGTGAGCAAAGCAAATATTGAGACCAACACCATTATCAATAAGGACGCGGTGGAATAGTTGTTTACCAATCATGACCTCTATATGCAAAGGAGCATTATGCGGGTGACTAATCGAGTGGTCATCTTCTTCTAAAAAGGACAAATAGTGTAGTGAAGTAATGTGACCCACCATGGATTAAAATGGATCCAGATTGATGTCTTTGGGGACATTAGCCTCTACGAAGGCTTTATCCAGAATCTGCCTGTGAGCAGGTGAGATCTTCAATAGCTCAAAGATGGTTATTTGAGTATTGGTTCTTTGCAACTGGTCTGAAATGATATAACTAGTAGTAGAAGGTGTGGGGACCACTTTTGTGGTCTTGTTGGTGAAGCCAAAAATAGCTTTATCCATGATTTTTTTCAGTGTGGATGTAGTAGCAGGAGGGTCAAGACCCTTGATAGTGATCTTAGCGTGGGATCTAGTAACAATGTTTGCACAATCTTGAGATGTTTCAGATTCAGATGAGCCCTAGGGCCTCTCAAGACAAACAAGGTCTTAGGATTAGGAGCATCTCCATTCCCCTTGGTAGTAATCACATTACAATACTGCACTTCTACAGGTTCAATCATGTTGATGACATTGTCATAAGTGGCATGTGCGTAGTTAACCTTGGCATTATTGTTCTTAGTGTTGGAAGACTTGCCTTTCTCATGATGAGGAAAGGGATCTTTGAATGCCTAGTGGTCTAAATTCTTATTATGAATTTCCACAACAATAACCTCATTATCAATCAAATCTTGGACCTTATGACACAATTGAGGACAAGTAGCACTCTTATGACCCTTGTTTTGTTGATAGTCACAGTATGCATTGTTGTTCCACCAATGGGGTCATGGTTACAGATCATATAGATGCTTGTCCAAAGGAGAAAGAATCTGATTTTGCACCAAAGTCTTGAAAACCACATCAAGCGGTTCTCCCAAGGAAGTAAATTCACGCTTGGGTCAAGAGGCACAAGGTTTGTTGCCAAAGAATCTAGAAGGTGGTTGAGTATTTGTTGTAGCCTTTTCAACATCTTTGGTCGCTTGTATACCAGAAGTGAGATTGAAGACTAGTTTTGAAGGAGTTGGGGTCACATTATCAACCACTCCATCATTCACAACATCCCTATTTTTGTTGAAAAACTTCCCTTTATCTTTGTTGGAAGAGGAGGAACATTGTTTGTTGTCTTTATACAAAGTCAATTCACCTTTTTAACCATAAATGCCTCTATCGTCACAACTTTCTTTATCATGCTATCAAAATTAAGGGGACCTTGAAGTTGTACTTGATACCCAAAATCAGGGGTGATATTATCCAAGAAGATATTGAGTTTCTCAGATTCGGGTATTTTGCGAGGATACTTAGTGCAAAGTTGTCTCCATCTTTGGAGAAATGTCAAGAATGGCTCCCCTTGCCTTTTCTTGAGATTGAAAAGGTCCTTGATGTTGATAGGGTGTTGTATGTTGTGAGAATAGTGTTGTATAAAGAGATTGGCAATCTCATCAAAAGTCTTGATTTCGGTGGGTAGTCGAGAAAACCACTCCATGGAAGGTCCACCCAAGCTTCAGGTAAAGAGATGCATCAAATAGGTTTGATCATGCATGAACTCCATAGATAGGGCCCCAAATTCTCTCAAATGATCCTGAGGATCAGTGGTACCTAGATACTTATCATACTTAGGGAGTTCCACGCCTTTGGGAAATGGTGGCATGTGAAGACTTCTATCAAAAGGAAAAGGGTAGATACTCTCCATCATGAATTGTTGTGCAAGTTTGTCCTTATCCTTCATAAGTTGGCTGATTTGATTTTGCATATCTTGAATTACTTTATGCAATTTGGTCATCTCACTCTCTTCTTCTTTAGCCACAAGCGTTTCCACTTGGAAGTTTGGGGGTAGCTTAACTCCTTGTTTTTCCAAATCTAGAAAATATTTTTCTTTATCCTGCACAAGGAGTATTTCCTTCATCTTGATTAGATCTTTATTAGTTTTTGCAGCATCTATGTCATTTTGAGTTATTGGCTCATCATCATTACCAATGATCTCATAAATGCTTTGACTCTGATCTTGACCCTAGTCATATGAAGGAGGGAGATTGTGATGTTTCTCTTCTTGTTGACCCTGATCATTTTGAGATTGGTCATTGACCCCACTATATTAACCTTGTAAGTAATCAAAAGGAGTTGCCATGTCGTTAATGTGAGATTGTGCCTATGCACCTCTTTAGTATGGGTGTGAGTATCAAGTTGGGAACTCATGGTCAATGTATCTCTTGGCGGATCAAAGGGGTTGATAGGATAAAAAAGATTGATATGTTCAAAAGGATCACTAAGCCAATGAGGATCGTTAATAGGGTCAACCCAAACAGGTGACTTTCTGAAGCCTTATTGATCTGAAAGAAATGGATTATGCTGATCTTGAAACAAACAATTAGAGCATAGCTAGAACAATGGTTTTTGATTTAGACTTAGATCTATATTGGATGGGGAAGAGGAACGTGAGGACCCCTCTTGACTATCAGATTCAATAATGGGTTCAGAATGACCTTTTCCTTGATTACAAGGTTTACTTCTACCTATTCTGGAACCATGAATGGGAAATATATTGCTGCTTCTAGTCATAATAGGCATAGATGAAGATTAAATGAGAGAAAACTTAGGACCCAACTCAAAAATTTGTCTCTAGAAATAAAAAAAAATGAGGTAATAGGCTAGAATAGCCAAGATGTGAGATGCACCTGGCATGAATCATCAAGAGTATGGCTAGAACAGCCGAGATGTGACTATCGTGTCGCAAGGTACAAAAACATAGAAAAGATAAGACAGAGACAAAGAGACAAGATGAGTTTGAGTAAGAATTGGTCAGTTCACAACTTGAAACAACCAGTTTTAGACTGTAGAAAATAGGGAATCAGGCAATCAGATCCCAGGAAAAAGTCAGATCAGGCAAAAAACTCACCAATCAACAGGGTAAAGCTCACTATTTTAGGACACCAGGGTATAGATTCATGCAAGAAAGTGTTGTTTCACATGAGGAAGTGCTCAACTACGCGTAAGAAAAAGCTAGATCGCGCGAGGAAGTGCTCAAGTTTTGAAGTCTCGTGAGAGAAAACTCCAGGTTTCGATAAGGAGACTCATTTTTTGAGTCAAAAAGCAGATTTTGAGACATAGTCAGGATTGTTCTCTAACAGAATTTCTAGATTCAGTGTAGTTTTATGATAATACAAATCAGCAATCTCAGTTTGAAGGTGACAAACACTCGTTAACAAGCATGAAGTTTCAATCAAGCAATAGTTGTAAACAATTCTACCAAGGACAAAGCAACTTGGTAGAATCATGGGAGTCTTTGTTTGATCATGATTGGACAGTTTAAGACTTAAAAAAAACTTAGTTATCCCTAAAAAAAATGGTAGAGAAGACAAAATCTGTGCCCCGCTGTCTTATGCGTATGCGTGCACCTCACATAGTAGTGTCACCCTTGAGAGGGCACCTATGTTTTTGGTGTTTCCAAGGACTAATTATATATGTTTGAAGGTTACCCTTAAAGTAGGGGCTAGTTTCATATACCACTTCAAGCATCCAAGTGCATACCTATGTCAAGAATCTAGGGGAGAGATTCTTCCCCCTCCCTGTGCACAGATTATGTCTCCTTTCGGAGGTGATTTGGGTAGGCATCTAACTAAGAGAATTTTTAGTGGGATTTTTTTTGCAATAACCTTTGGTGCCTCTAATATAGAGCTAGGGCCTCATAGCCACACCAACACTTGAAATTCATACACCCTTGCAAGCAAGTCTAGGAGCGGTACCACTCAGTACAACAAACAAGGCTTTCTCAAGATGATAGTTGAAATCATGAGAAAGAAGTTACCTTGGCTTTGGAGTCTTTGGACTCGACAAAAAAAACTTTATTATAGTGAGGTGGAATCACCGGTGATAGTTGTGTACTCACTTGAGTCATTCCCAGAGGTTCAACTTCTGGTAGGCCCTCTATAGGTGACACAAACTTGGCTTGGATTCCAGGGTCTGATTTTCTAATTCTCTCAAAGAGAGAAGAGCACACTTCTCTACCTCTTCACATTACCCAAACATGAAAGACATATTCATCACCTAGCTAGCTTCACTCCACCAAATCCACAAGCCTTTGGGTTTTTGATTCTCTCAAAGAGAGAAGAGCACAATCCCCTAACAAGTAGATGTGTTAA
Organism: Thuja plicata; assembly: GCA_018584345.1. NCBI lineage: Eukaryota > Viridiplantae > Streptophyta > Pinopsida > Cupressales > Cupressaceae > Thuja > Thuja plicata. Next base: position 3,180,531 of record MU228157.1, on the reverse strand, counting down.
AGATCCACTAACTTGTTCTACTTCCCCATGTATCCATCATTCTAGCAACATCTAGGTCTCAGTTTCATCCATGGGCATCACTTCCATGTAATGAAGAGCCTATTCCCCTACTTTTCTATCTGGACCCTTAAGAAATTTTAAGAAAGCCCTATTTAAACTATGTGAATGAAAAATAGTAAACAAGAAAAACATTTTTAATATGTCTTTAACAATCATCCTACAAGCAAACTATTAGAAAGTTTTCATGATCTTTGACAAGCGACCTGCAGACCACTGTTATGCTATAACAAAAATTAGAAACATGAAATTAAAAGTAAAAAGTAAATGTCAAAAAATGATAACAGTAAATTACAGAATCTAAAAATTTAATGTCTGTCTATAAAACTTCACGCGAGAATGTATATCGCTGCATACGAGAAAGTGTGGGGACCTGCGCGAGAGTGTATTTTCTCACGCGAGAAAATTCTACTGGGAGAAAATCTTTGCGTGGCTCGATCTAAAACTTTGCACGATATTTTGTACCAGTGATGTACGAACGCATGACAGAGTTCAAATTTTTGTCAAAATTTTGAGAGTGAGGTCATAAATCATTTTTTCTACCCCACGGTGGGTGCCAAAATGTGTGTGCTTGAATGTGACCTCTTAAATCATGCACAAACCCAACATAGTCCTTTCTCAATCATCAAATTTACAAAGATGAAGATGAATTGTCCATTTCACAAACTTGATTGAATCGACCTATTGCCTCCTATTTAGTAGGGGTGTCAAATTTACTCTCAGAATGAGAGCTAACAACCATGACCATTGCTAAAATGGAGGATTTCAAAGCATGATAAAAATTGAAATTGAGCTAATCTATATGAGAAATGCTATTGCAATTAAATAATTGAAAGTGCATATTTATTCTAGAAACTTGAAGAGAATGATAAAATTAAGCTATTAGATATGTAAGAAAACTATATTAAAATGCAACAAGCCATTATTCTAAATAAAACTAAGCTAATTATGCAATAAAGCTTGAAAATCATGAAAGAAATGAGACAAGATTTCACTATAATTTTGATGCTCTCTAATTGATCCCCTCAAATGAAGAAAATGAGGTCCATAATATAGAACAACCTGAGAAGGGGATGAAGAGTTTATTGAAAAGAAACAACTGGCTCTTCATCTCCATGGAGGGAGGTGAGACAATTTTGAAGAAATTATTCAATTAAAAGAATGAATTATTGCCACACGAGTGGCTTTTCATATGGAATTATGGAATTCCTTTTGAGAGTAATTCACTCAAATAAGCAAATAATTCTTTTAATTCCTTTTGATGTGTATTAGCTAAAGGGGGTGGAATTAATTTAATTTAAAAGCACATAGGACTTTAGAATTAAATTAATTAATCATAGGGATTTTTAGCTAATAAACCTTGATGATTTAGGAATTAAATATAATGTGAGATTTATGCAAATTTAGGTTTTCTGCATTTGAGACTAAGTCAATTATAGTCAATTAGGAAGAGAATTTGGCTAGTACAATAGGACTTCAATGATGAGAAAAAGCACCAAAATTGATTGTAAGGTGCCAATTTTGGGGTGTTACAGGAGGTAGGCCCTCTAAAAGACTAAATGGATTTCTCTTCACCCAAGATCCGTGAAGGAGAGAAGAGGGGATACCTCCATTCAACCTTGTGATTACAATCTAAAATAACTTTAGACACATAAGAAAATTTGTTCTTTTTATGCACCAAATTGAAGTGTTTTCTAACTACTAATAAAAAGACATGAAAGATTAGGAAGACAAACAATGTCCTCGTCAAGCGTCCTACATCAAACACATTAGTAGTTTATCATTCATTCTTCATCCCACAATTTCCAAAATGCTATAAACATCATTAGTACTAGAGAAATCATGGATATCAATTGCAAAAATAGAATTGGGAATACAAAAACTTAGAAAATAGCATCAAGATGACCCAATTTACCAACTGCACAAAAATATGAGCCAACTACATAGAACACAGGACCAACTGCACACTATTGAGGGCCAACTACAAAGAAACAACAAACTATGTAGAATTCTTGACCAAGTACATAGAATACCTGACCAAGTGCGCAACTTATGATCAGGGACCTAGAATTGACTAAAACCATGCAAAATTGAAGAATTTTGACAAAATTGATCATACATGACAAATAACTATGCAATTAGGGTTTATTTTATGCCATTTTGGAATGATTTGAGTTAATTGAAAACCAATTTGAAAATACATAATTACCTTATATGTAGATTGGATTGAATTGAAAGTAACTTGAATTGAAACACTTGAAAAAAATGAAACCCTAAGTAGGTGAGATTCATTTTAAGAGCACCAAACTAAATGTGAGATTCTTTTTATTCCTATTAGGGTTAATTTTAGCCTTTAAATAGAATGAATTGAAAGCAGAAAGCATCATAATGTACATTTTAACCCTAAACACTAATATAGCAATCCTAAACACCAAGTATGTAGTTATCATGACCGACTGTGCAACAATCATGACCAACTACATAAATTTGGGCCCCAAGTATGCAAAAAAAAGAGCCAACTATGCTAAAACAACAACCAAATGTGCATAAACCCTAACCAAGTGTGCAAAAATTTGCCAGGACTTGCAAATGCACAAAAACATCCACATTAAATTAGCTAAACATGTCTTTACATCAGGTTCACCAATGTAGGATAGGAAAAAGAGGAAAACATGGACACAAGAGGAACCACAAAACTCTAAAGTGTGCACTATCAATCTATCCAAACATAAAAGAAATTGAGACAAAGAAATGAAAACTATAAACAAAACTCCCTCAATTTGACAATTGTGCTCTTTCTTTCTTCTCCAAAAAGTTATATTTAGCTCCCATATTGACAAAATGCACTCAAAATATGAAATAAAAGTGATATTATGATGGCGAGTAGATTTAAAATGTGATGGTTAGTTGGTTTAAAGAGAAATGATCTCAATTTATATCAATTGGAGACCAAAATGCAAATTTGGAAACATGAATGTACAAATTGGAAGATTGTCATAATTATGAGAAATTGAATGAACAAAACAGAATGAGAAATAAATTGCACAAATTGAGGGAACTTGAAAGGAAGGATGGACAAAAATTAATAGGCAATTAGGAAGCACAATTATGGGAAAATGGATAGGGAATGGTGGAAGATATCAGGAAGCATGATTTTAGGGATAAAAGCACAATTAGTAGGAAGGGTGTAAGATTTAGAATTTTTGAATTTTCAAAACTCATTAATCCCTTCAAATTAGGAATTTAGGAAATTCCATAATTCAAAAAGGTTATAAATTAATTATGGAAGACATAGGAAAGGAGGAAATTATTTTGATTAAATGATTAGGAAATAGGGATAAACTATGGTTTATTTATCCCAAGAGGACAAATTTTTAGATTGTTGGCTGAATCGATGACATTGATGCAAAATTTATTTTGTTTTGATGACCGTGATTAGGATTAGAAATAATTCAGATGATTTTGGAATGGTTTAGAAAATGATGAGGCATTGATGATCTTTGACCATGCCTAAGATTAATTGAATGAGTTTGGAATGATCTTGAACTGATTAGGAAAGGATTGGACTAACTCAGGCTAATTTAGGAAGATCTAGTATGGTTTAGGAATGTTTAGGATCAAATATGATCTGTTTAGGAATATTTAAGATCGATTAGGTTGGATTAGGATCGATTAGGAAAATGATCAATTCAGCCAAAATGAGGGAAATGTTAGTAATTAATGACATGGAAGAATGACACAATATTATTGAATAGAAGACTTCTTAAAAAGGAGGCGCAAATGTGTGAACCATTTTTGGCTGCTTAAAATAGGTTGCTGATCATTGAAATAATGTGCAATCAACTATTGTCCAAGAGGTGAAATTTTGATCAGTTGTGGTGTAGCAAAAGTCAAGAGTTCTTGATATGTGTGTCAAAAAAATTAAATGACCCCGCCTTACCTTGAAGCACATCAAACCATATAAGAGGTTTGGGAAATTGTCTTTCCCTTTATCCAAAATCTATTCCTTTTTCCTTCGTACACCTATGTTCTCTAGTAGCACCTATGACGACGGGTCTGGTCCCATTCCTTGCTCCCATGGACCCATCCAAGCCTGGTATTTGAAAAATATTTTTAAGGCAATAAGCAAGTTGCGACCAATAAAAATAAGCAAGCAATTTTTTAGGACAATCTCCAATTCTATGGCATGACATTCTTTTGGTCATTCAGTTCCTGTTGTGCATGCCTCTCAAAACTAATCCCTTCCATTTGATTATTCTGTAGAATCCTCCTAATAATTCAAAAATCAAATGTGGATATTGTGGAAATAATAGGAATACAACAAAATAATGTTGGTTTTTTTAATTGAGGAAATGCAACAAACTCTTCTCAATCATGTGATTGCCTTACCTAATTCTCCAAATCATATAAAAACACCATCCAGACTCACTTTTCCATCTAGTGCACCACCATCACTTGCTACTACATCTGAATCTATTGTTCACACATTCATGAGTTCCATAGATTCTTTGCTTCAGGTATTTTCTATAGTCATACCAGATCCACCACATTGGGATGCATATCTATCAGACATAGCATATTTTTTTGTAGAACCTTATCTTGAAAATTTGGATGATATCATTGAAGGAATTGGTCTTCTATTTTGGGATGACTTTAATAAAGTTGAATTACCATTGCCAACTTTGGATATTGCTCTTACCTTGCTTACATCAGCTTCTATCATGACTGATTGTGCATACATTCATGATTTTTGATATCCAACTCAGTTATCTTCTTCTACAATAGTATCAAATTCTCATTAGTCCAAACATGACCATACATCCATGGTTCCTGTTAGAGCTTTTTCTTGTAGAATCTAAATGTTGCATCAATGCTTGACTTTATGACTCCCAAATCCTGATTCTAACCAGTAAAAGTATAACTAACGAGGATCAAATCCTCCTTCACTTTGAGCTCCACAAATGCAGATGGGTGTACCTCTTTTGATTTACTACTTTACAACAAATCTTACAATGGATAAGTGTCTTAAAAACTGATATTCAACATTCATACATGACAAACTATAAAGTAAAGATTTTTTTAGTTCAAAGATTGATGATGAAAACTTCCTATCAAGTATAGACCAATGCCTAATCTAGCGCAAAGATTCAAATGAACATACATTCATAGAAATATTTTAATAACAACACACCTAGAACCCAAATGAAATGCCTTACAAATCATCTTTCTCATTTCCACACCTAGACATCAAATTCTCATGTAAATCCTAAATCCCCTGAAACCACCCTTAAGAATTACCCTTCCCTTGAAAGAAACTCAATAATAATCCCATAATTTACCTTGTAAATAGTCTATTTGAATTTTCCTTAAAAATTCAGTACACAAGAATTTAAAACATGAACACAGGAAGACATCATAAATGTGCAAAGGAATTCCACCATATTTTCATTAAATTTTTCTCTGTTTCAATACATTCAAAATGACCAAAACTTTAAAACAAGAATAAAATTAGAAAACTATCTTGCAGTTGTGAATTCACCATTCTTTACAATTAAAAAATCCTTACATTTATATTATTCACTAGCCATCTTGGAATCCTTAGAGAAATAGGATGCATCAAGCTTTAGATGGATAGGAAAAGAAAAAAGGCATTAAAAGACAAAAATAGTTACAATCATTTTTCATCGGTGAAGAGAAGAACTTGAGTAGCTCTTTGCAATCATTCTGAAACATTAACAGTTGACACCTTTGTTTGTAGATGTTCAAGGTAACTTTTAAAATTTGTTGTGAGAATAGTGACCAACTTCCTATCTAACATATGCTACTCTTTGAGATAATTTCCCTCCCTGTTCTCATTGATCAAGTCCCAAGTGTCATTCGGTCCTCCTCCATTGCCTCCAAGTCTGTTGTTGTCTTCTTTTTCTTCTTTGTCTTTGTGATTTTGTCCTACAATGCAACCTCCTCCTCTATTGGCTAGTCAAAATTTTAATGCCCTTTAACTGCTTCATTTGTCTCTCCCACCTTGCATCAGTTATAGCCCTTGTATCTTCCACAAACTTGGCACAATCTATTTCACCTTGGAAAATATCATACACGACCTTATTAAAATTTTCCATATTTAAAACATTATCCTTGGTTAGGAAAGATTCTTGTCCTCACAACAATGCATCAAAAACACTTCTCCACTCCTCAACACCTTTTACTTCATTACTATCATTATGTATAGGAGGGATGTATTTTCTGAAGTCAGGGCCAAACATATTCAATTTTAACTATACCTGATTTTCCTTTCCCTTAAAAAGGATAAGGATGCACCAATCTATTCAATCATTTCCCTCACCTGATTTACTACCTCATGAAGATCTGGCATGTGGACATGTAGTGCTTCTAATCTCTCAAATAGGGATCCCTTGCAAGACCATACACTAAAAAGTGGATCTAGATTTTCTATGGCATCCTTTACATCCTTGTCAATATTATGCAACTTATTGTAAGACTTGTGGACTACATCCATATTTCCTTTAATTACCTCAATTCTATGTTGAAAAATATTTATCATGGAAGAGAGAGCAACCTCATTCTTATCGTTGCTAGACTGCTTAGTTGCTTGAAAAATTTCCTCAGTTACAGAAGGGAAAAAAAATTCAATTTATTTAATAGGAGGAGGAACGATTTTGGATTCTTCTTCCAATTTTACTATTAATTCCTCAAATTTTTCCTCCAATACTTTGATTTTCATTAGGCCCTTCTCCATGTCTTTGGCCAAGGAAACTATTTCATTAAAAATCATTTCATATCTCTTGGACAGTTGCTTTGTCTTGGCCTCATTCAAATGGGAAAAATGTGTGATAGCCTTGGAGACTTCTAAATCATATGTATTATATATTGTCCATATGATCTTATCCCCATCCAACTTCTCTACCACATTGATTTATAAATTATTTTGTGTCCTTAGAGCTAAGGACCACATGGAAAGGTTTTTGGATCTAGGGTCATTTCCACAGCCTCTAATCATATCTCCTAACTAAGTCTCAGAGGATAATTGAGCTTTTGGATACCTCCTTATTTGATCTATGATGAATGCCGATGCTAGATCCCACCCTGCTACAAGCAACATCCCACTTGACCTTACCAATTGTCTTGCCTCCTCCATTGTAATAGTTTTAGAGAAAGGATCATATGCTTTTAGAGCCTGCAAGGCTTCATCTCCCAGTGTGGTGCCTTCTGTAATCTACATTTGACTACCTACTTCTTGTTGTTTTCTCCAAATAAGAAAATTATTAAACTCATCACTTTTGATGAAGTCATCATCATTCAAGAGTGCTTCTTGGTACAATTCCCTCTCATCTTTGTGCAATTGGAGAGGTAATTCAATCTCTTCCTGGCTCTCCTTCTTCTTTCCTTCTCTAATTATTTTTCTCAATTAGTGATGGTAATGCCTATCACCAGTGTCTAGAGAAGCTACTCTGTCCTTTTTCTTTTCATGCTCTTTTAGCTAAGAGGTTTCTCCCTCCTATGTTCTCTGTCTCTTTTGAGGAGGCTCACTTGTTTCCTTTGTGTCATGAACTTCTGGCCTCTTCTCAATACTAGGTGGCTTGGTCATCTGTAGAGGGCTATGTTGTTCATAAGGTCCCTCACTATCATCTCCATACTCAGAAAATGAATACTCTCTAGGAACTTCCAATTTCTCTTCCAACTGATTTGCAAGTTGATTATATAGAGTTCCATACATATCAATCATTCTAGTGATCCTGGTCATGTAAGCTAGATTAGGGAAGTACCCTCCAAATTTAGTTCATACCTTCTTTAGTTGCACCTCCAAATCCACCAAGTCCCAAAATTTTCCATTTCTTTTCTCTATCTCTTGTTCATCAAGAACATTTTTGATGATTTCCTCTTCATTACACCCTTCATGTTCTCGAACGGTGGTAATACTTGGAACCAATAACTTCTTTTCATTTTTATGAATCCTCAAGGTCTACATATCTATATAGGTTAATACCCATCTTATATTGACTCAACCACTTGTTGATCCCATCCAAAGCTTTCTTCCCAATAAGAAAATTGTAAAGCTTGAACTGTCTCGGTGTAAAAGTGTCTTTTGTGTGAGGAACCAAATGCTCCTTATCTATCCACACCAGCTGCCAAATGAATTGTATGAGTGCAACCCTTGGAGGGACATATTTTGGAAGCACATGTGGGGGCTAAAGACATCCATATACCTTTATCAATGTGAAATTCTCTCCAAGATAGAAATCACCCCAATTATGATTTTGAGGCCACTTATCAACATAATCACAAGGCCTTAAAAGCCTTAACACCTTGACAGATAACTTGGTAATACTTACACCAAGAAAATTAAAAATTGGGTTCACAATCCAGTTCTAAAAGCCACAAATCTTGTGCTACTTTGAAGTGTAATTCCAAAGCCTAATCCACAATTGCACATGATTTGGCTGGCCATTAATGAGTGTTCTAGGTCTCAACATCTGTGTATCAAAATCATTAACATTATGGAATATCATCAAATGCAACAATAGAGATTAATGCATAAAACAACGTTTTTTGCTCTTTTGTATACTCAAGAGACCCTCATAGATCTAGTCAATCATATAGTGAATATAATCATAGTTAGTATTGACATGGGATTTTTGTATATATAAGATGATCATAAGGAGATCTGCGGGCATTATTTAAACATCACCATCCAACCCTAACACTCTGCACAGCTCGTATGCCAAATATTTCATGTAGAAATGCAAATACTTGAATTTAGAAGGTGCATTCATATGAAGAGGTAACGGAGCTACATACTTCCCCATTTTTGGCATAAAATTGGGGATTGAACTCTTTACTAGATTGATTTATTTTTTATATCTATCTCTTTCTTTACTCAAATTAATCTTCGTAGATAAGGAGTAATAAATACCAAAGGCCTTCATAAAGGAAGCTCTATCAAAAGACACTAGGGTAGACTAATCCTTCTTCTTGATAGTCCTTGACACTAGATCATAGACTCTAGCTAGTTCTATGAGCAATTAAACATCTAAAAATACATTTGGGACTATCAAATTCCCTAAACCCAATTTCCAAGGATTACAAACATGAATTTTCCTAACTCTATTACTATATAATTAATTGAATAGATGGTAACCAGAACAACCTGGAGTAATAGGGTCTCTACAAATTTACATATACTCAGAGAAGATCTCATCACTAACCTTTTTATTCTGAGTGGACCCAAGGAGAAATGTGATGAATTCCTCTGAGAATTCCCTATTTACTTTATGCTCTTCTCCTGCATCTTTAACCCCTTCACACGCTGAGCCCTTGCTAGACTCTGGTTGACTCATTTTTCTACTTCTTTCAAATATTCCTTTATGAAAAAGATCTTCTTGGAAAGTCTCTGCAACTTCTAAAATTCTTATCACACTTGTCTAAGAATTTTGATAAGTAAAAGATAGAAGCACCCTACCTATATACCATTCAGCAATAAATGCAACCATCTAGTTGAGATCTCAGAATATTGTTTCTCAATCACCTCAGCATTCACTATGCATGTATTAAGTTTAATTATGAGCTATTCATGGCATGCAAAGATGACATTAAATTCAATTTGAAAAGAGAGTTGGGAAAAAGGTCATCATTACTTTTTTGCTTTTACAATTGCCAAAAAACCTTAGAATTTGTTAAAAAAAACCCAGATGAAAGTTGATTGGCTAGAAACCATCACTTTTTCCACCTCAACAAAGTACTTTAACTTGTCAAGATTTCTTATTTTTCCTCAGCCTTGGCATTCTACCATTTATTACCTAGAGATCATGTGACAACAAGTTTCTCAAAATATCACCATGCTTGGCTTGACTATGGTTTTATCTCAAGATTTAGAGATAAAACTCTTCTTTGGGTCGTTGAACACCTTACTAACACTAGGGCCTATGTTGAGATTGAGTGACTACCACATATCTCATAATCTTTGAATGGGAGCTCTAACCCTAGTTTCTCCACGAGATCCAAAGACAAAGCTTTTCATTACTAACTTTAACCATCTTCTCCCAATCTCTAAATGCTAGCAACAAATTTGATCATATTCTAAGATTAAGAAACTAAAAGATCTCTTGATCATTGTTGGTTTCTTTACTAACTATCAAGATTATGAGATCTAGAGATAACCTTGAAACATCCTTTCTCTGAATCGCTGAATGTTAAGATCTTAACTAGTATGATTATGAGATCCAGCAACAATTGTAAACCTTCTTTTCTCTCCTAATCTCACAATGATTTATACAAATTTGATTAAAATAGGAGATTGAGTGCACACCACTCATCTTGTGAACCTCTTGGACACGTGTCAGCATCTGATCAAATCTCATCACTATATCTCATGATCACTTAATTCTTTCTAATTTGCTTATTTTATTTGGAGATTCAACTATAACAACACATCTGCATTATAATCAATGTTCATCTCTTAATCTCATAAGATTTTTCTTAACTCTAGTCATGTTATGAGATTTAGCGGCCATTATAGTTCTTGTAATATCCAAATAGAAGCTTTAACCATAGTTTCTTTATGAGATTCATAGATAAAGGCTTTCTCCCAATTGCTGGATACTTGGCTTAACTCAGCTTAACTCACAAGATCCTGTGATATCCTTTGATCTTTAATAGCATCAATGATCCATGCTTGATCTCAATATTTTAAAATACTTAGCTACTACTTCATGAGATTCAACAACATAACATCATCGTTAAGTATTTTAATTTGTCACTCAATCTCTAAATGTTATATACTCAACCATGATCTTTATGATATTCAAATATTACCTTTTCCTTCTTTCTCTGAATTGCTGAATACTCGGAACTAACTGTCGATTCTCAAGAGATTTGGAGATAACTGCTTCACTAGATCACTGAACATTAAGACTTAACTGCCATCCTTTTCAAGACTTGGAGGAAGCCTTTTCTCTAGGTTGCTTGATAATCAGAACTAACCTATGATCTTTACAAGACTTAGACTCGAAAGAAATAAAAGAACCATGTGCATAAAAGGGGTGATTATAAATGTCAACTTGAAAACATAAGAACTAGGGCATTAATTGGAAACTTTAGAAGAAATAAACCCTACCAAAGGCAAATAAGATCTAGGGTTTATATCTTTAGACATTTTCTAAGTAGGATTGCCTTGAGACACAAACATTTTCATAAATTTTGCAGGAACATTTGAAACTACTAAATGCAAAGGCACAATTTATTTGACAATTTATTTTGTGGGCAGTTGTCTTAGCAGAAAAATGTCCACCACACAAACCAATATGCATCTCATTTAACACTATATTAGCCTTTCTTTCATCTAAACACAACAAGATCACACCATACCTATCTTTCCAATACAATTCTCCTTGTATTAATGTTTAATTTTGGGCTTGCAATGTGAGAGTTCTCTTTTGATTTTCAGCCATGGTATCAAGGCACTTGGCATTTTTAATGAAGTATAAAATATCAACATACTAAGGATGTCTTAAAATGCTAGTTAGTGTTAGGTCTTGTAGCTCCACAATATTTACTTGCATGAAATCCATATTCTCCCGGTCGTAAGATTTTCTAAGCCTAATCCTCTTACCAATTTTGTGATATGGATTTCCAAGTTGAACTCTTGAACCCTATTGATCCATTTGCATCTTTTTGCAGTAACTTCTAACTGGGTGAGAATGTCCTTAACCACTGCATGAGGCACATATGCTATTACTTTTAAATATACTATATAAGGCTTGTATGACTTGATAGCCTTCACTAATTCATATGCTTTCTTCTCCATTACCTCATAATTTAATTATGCAGCTTAAAGAGACTTGCTGAAAAAGGCAATAGGATGTTCATGCCCTTCCTCATCCTTTTGAAATAAAACAACAACAATTGTATGAAAAGATGCAAAAGAGAATAGTGAGAATGGTTTACTATAACTAGGAGACCTTAAAACAAGGGCTTCTTTAATTGCTTCCTTGATTTTTTCAAAGGAAGACCGTGCCTCCTCATCCCACTGAAACTTAGCATCCTTCTTTAAAAATTTCATTATAGGTTTAACAATATCTACAAAATTGGCAATAAACCTTCTAAGAAAATTAATCTTTCCTAAGAAAAATTTCACTCCTTTGAAATTCTTTGGAGCAAGGACCTTTTGGATAGCCTCTACCCATTCTTGGTCAATCCTTACTCTTTTCGATACAATATTCCCCAGTAACTTTCCTTCGTTGACTGTAAATTAGCACTTTTTAGGATTTAATGAGACACTATATTCAAAGGCTTTATTGAACACCTTCTCAAGATGATCATAATGATCCCTTGCTTCCTTAGAATATGTTGTTAGGTTATCATGATAAATTACCATAAATAAGTCAATAAATTGTTCAAATGAAACATCCATAGCTCTTTGGAATGTTTCTCCTACATTTATAAGACCAAATGGAATCCTAATATATACATAAGTCCCCCAAGGAGTAGTAAATGCAATTTTAAACTGCTCTAACTCTTTCAATTTTGTGATATGGATTTCCAAGTTGAACTCTTGAACCCTATTGATCCATTTGTATCTTTTTGTAGTAACTTATGACTAGGTGAGAATGTCCTTAACCACTGCATGAGGCACATATGCTATTACTTTTAAATAGACTAGATAAGGCTTGTATAACTTGACAACCTTCACTAATTCATATACTTTTTTCTCCATTACCTCATAATTTAATTCTGCAACTTGGAGAGACTTGCTGAAAAAGGCAATAGGATGTTCATGCCCTTCCTCATCCTTTTGAAATAAAAAAACAACAATTCTATAAAAAGATGCAAAAGAAAATAGTGAGAATGGTTTACTATACCTAGGAGACCTTAAAACAAGGGCTTCTTGAATTTCTTCCTTGATTTTTTCAAAGGAAGACCGTGCCTCCTCATCCCACTGAAACTTAGCATCCTTCTTTAAAATTTTCATTATAGGTATAACAATATCTACAAAATTGACAATAAACCTTCTAACAAAATTAATCTTTCCTAAGAAAGACTGCACTCTTTTGAAATTCTTTGGAGCAAGGACCTTTTGGATAGCATCTACCCATTCTTGGTCAACCCTTACTCTTTTTGATACAATATTCCCCAGTAACTTTCCTTCTGTGACTGCAAATTAGCACGTTTTAGGATTTAATGAGACACCATATTCAAAGGCTTTATTGAACACCTTCTCAAGATAATCATAATGATCCCTTTCTTCCTTAGAATATGTTTTTAGGTTATCATGATAAATTACCACAAATAAGTCAATAAATTCTTTAAATGCAACATTCATAGCTCTTTGTAATGTTTCTCCTACTTTTATAAGACCAAATGGCGTCCTGATATATACATAAGTCCCCCAAGGAGTAGTAAATGCAATTTTAAACTTATCTGACTCTTTCACCAATACTTGGTTGTATCCTGAGAAACCATCCATCATTGACAATAAGTCATAACTAGTAACCTTCTGCAACATTTCTTCCATGTTAGGAAGAGAATAGTTGTCTTTTAGAGATGCAAGGTTTAAATTTCTTAAATTAACACACAACCTTATATCACCATTTTTTTTCCTTACTGGGACCAAGTTGGAAACCCTAGGTTGAATGTCTTATAGGTTTTATAATTCCTACATCCCTCAGCCTCATTAATTCATGTTGCATCTTGGAAGCTAATAATGGTTTAATAGGTCTTTGTTTTGTCTAAAATGTTTAATATATAGCTTTAGTGGGATCACATTCAGGTCCTCCATGTAAGCTTTCAAATCCGCATATGACCATGGAAACATCCGCTTATGTTTTCTCAATAATTTTATCAGGTTTTTCATAACATGGGAGTGCAATTTTTTTCCAATATATACATTTTGGGGTGTTGTTTTAGATCCCAAATTCACCTCTTGTAGGTTGTCAATTTTACCATTGCTCCTCTGAGACATGTAATTATCTTGATCACTAAACAATGCCTCTAAATCCACAAGCCCCTTGGGGATTTGATAAGAACTTAGTTGAATAACCTCATTACCAAAGACCATGTTCCTACCATCAACCACTTCTACTAAGGCATTACAGTCTACATGTTTTCCTTCAAAATGGTCAAGACTATTGGGATTATTGGGAAGTAGTACTAAGAGGGGAGGGGTGAATCAGTACCTCTAAAACTTTTAAATCTTTTCACCATTCATATTTAGCAATCATTCTTTACTGTATTATCGACCATTACTGTTGTTCTTTCTTATGCATGTAGTATTAATTCATAATCTTTAATTGTTTGCAACATTCATAGAAATATTCATGAAAGTAATAAACACATAACACAAGATATTATATCACAGAAAACTCCTGTTAGGAAGTAAAAATTGCGGTGGGGATGGCACCCACAAAACTTCACTATCTGCAGAATGGAAGGGAGATGGTAAAGGCTTAAAAATAGTCACTTCTGATGATCTACCCTATGAGGAGTATTAAATTGGAGACTGGTTAAGATCTACTCTATTAATATCTTTAGCAACACTAATTTAAGTGTGCACTTGGTTAAGAGATTTACAATAGGACTGTTAGGTCCACCTTTCTTGAAACGATTTCTTAAGTGTACTACACTTGTTAGAATGAGTACATATGATTGACCTAACTATATGCAATCTACAATTGCTGATTATAGATCCATTAAAGCTCTCATAATAAGAATATCACCTATAGTGATTGCTGAATACCTTTTCTCTACTCGTCGATAGCCTGTGTTCTTGTTCTTGAAACTGAATTGATATATTTTTGTCCTTGTGCATGAAATCTCTTGTCTAGTCTCTAGATGCTCTCAATGGCTACAATCATCATCAAACAATAACTGTTCACAATAGATTGAGCATCTATTTATACAAGTATTTGACCTATTCTAGAATCACGCTTTACAAAGTTAACTCTAGATCCAAGGTTTACAAGTTGACCTTGATCTTTAGTTTGCATGTTTTAAATCAGTAAAACTAATCAAAAATGTATTGAATACATTGCTTTCTTCACACATAATGGTTTTAAAACAAATCAAGAATATATATATACAACTTTAGTGATTTATCTGACATGGAAAGTCAGATCCACTTTTTGCAGGATGTAATTGACTGTCGGTTCTTGGTCATCGGGTTGAACTGAAAGTCTATCAGTGTTCCTTTGTTTGAACTGATCATTGGGTTCCCTTTATCTGTCAGGTTCCTCTCTTTTTTGTTTCGTTGGGTTGCACTATTGTTGCTCATCAGGTTCCTTTATCCTTTTTTTATCGGATAACACTAAATAGTGTTTGTCAGGATGCTTTGAACTTCGCAGTATCGGGTAACCTTGGCATCTGGTAGTGGTGTGCCCTGTTTGTTAGTGTAGTGTAAACTGATGGTGTAGATCATGTTTTTGCTTGTGTATACTAATGGAAAAATATAATGCCTTCAATCTCCCACTTTGACATTAGTATAAAAAATTGATATGTGCATAATACAAAAATGTTTAGTATGTACACCATGTTTATATCCTTGTCACTATATGACTACCCCTAACTGTATGCATTAGTATGGTATAAGTATATGTACATGTATACTTACATGTGTACTATACATTCCTTGTTCTTTTCTCTTTCAAATGTTTGACTGTTCATTTCCCCCTTTCTACTATCTAAATTGTATGTACATATAACTTCCCCCTTTTTAACTGAGGTGATTGAACATATCATTTCCCCCTTTCTTTGATACTTATGACAAAAATGTACAACTTATAAGATGCCAAAAATGTGACAAAAATGTGTAACTTACAATGTGTCAAGAATATGTGAATGGGTTTTCTTGATGTCTTCGAGCAATTTCTCCCATTTTTCTTGTAGGAGTTCTAGTGCCATTTTCTCTAGCTCTAGCCTGACATGCATATCATAAATGCTATCTAGGAAAAACATTTATGGGGTGGAAATTAGTGTATTTTCCTCTATTACATGTTGTTGGAGTAGTGAAAGTGTCAGTAAGAGTTGAGCTTGAAGCTCATTTACCTCAGCTCTATATTTTGTCTTTGTAATCTATATGTCCTGTCTCAATTTCTAAGCCTATTTGAGTTTCTCATTGTGCAATTTTATTGCCTCTTCATTATTTGTGAGAATTTGTGCACTTGTCTTAAGATCAACATCTATTTGTGATATCTTATCTGTATACTCCTGTGTGATTTGATCAAGTGTGCATAATTTATGTATCAAATTAATAGCTTCTTAGATGATTGGATCAATTGTGCTCACTAATTCAGAAAGTTTTACCTTTTTCAATGCCACTTCTTGGCTTATCTTTTTGGCTAGCTTGAACTCATACTTCTTTTCAAGTCTTTCTTCCATGAATTTCTCAACATCAATGTTCTAAGATGTTATTGCATATGTGAGTACCACCAATTGATCAAGCATGGGGGTTGTTTGATCAATGTCTACATCTAGTACTATTTGTTGAAGTATACCTCTTGCTACTTCAAGTACCTTTGCCTCTTTTGTGGCTTTTCCCAGTTTGTCTTACATTGCCTTCCTCTCACAAAGTTTTTCATACTTGGTCAGTTCAGTTGGATCCAATGTTCTCAGATCACAAACTGGGATCTCAATGATTTCATCCAGAGTTACTGGATTCTTATGCTTGCTCTTCTTCTTCTTTGAGACTTGTGGGGATGCAGATGTATGAACTACCATTGCTAGTTCATTTGTCTTTTCTGAAGTTCTTGTTGAAGGTTTTTTAGAAGATGCTTCTTGTGTTTTCTACTCGTGGTGCAACTGTTGGTTTGGTGAAGACGTCTCTCCATCAACCTTGGGTGTCTCTACAAATTTTTCTTTTTTTTTCTTCTCCATCTCATCTTTCTTTTCTTCTTCACATTTTTCTTTCTACGTGTCCCTTTCTACCTTTTGTGTTTCCTCTTTATTTTGATTATTAGACTTATCTTTCTGATCATTGGTTGCAGCCTTCTCTACAGTTGTGTCCTTTGTATTTTCTATGGTGTCTTTTGCTTCTACATCACCCTTGTCCTCGGGTGTGCTTTGTCCTCTGTAGTAGATCCATCATTACCCTCTAGTGTATTGATTGCCTTCTTTAATATAGGCATATTTCTTTGAGTGGTAGCTTCGGATGTATCTTGAGTGGTGTCCTTCTCATCAGTTTGATCTTTTTGAGTAGTGACATCCTCATCTTTTTGTACTTGCTCTACAGGTTCTATTTTTGTTATGTCCACGACTGATGTGTCATGCCATGTCTCATCAGCAACATCCATATCTTTATCCTCTGATGTCTTCAATTCTTGTTGCCTTCCCTAATCCTTAAGTGTTATGAATATTACATCATCCTTCTTCTATGGATCTTTATCAGAGTCATAACTTGTGATATCTTGGATGTCATGATCATCCATTACCATGTCCAAATCAATTGGCTCCATTTCTTCAACATTGTCCAAAGCAATGTGATGAGGACTTGTCTTGTCTTTCTCCTCCTCTCTATGAGGTGTGTCGCTGAGAAGTAACTATTCCTCATGACTTGTTGACTCTATTGGAAAATCTAGGAGTTGTCTCCATTTTGTTTCGGTCATTATGTCTAGCTCTATAAACTTATCTTCAAGCACTTTGTAAGCCCTTATTTTGGCTACAAACTTTCTTGAGTGCTTCTTCATAATTTATTTGATTTCTTCAATCTTAGATTCAGGAGGCATTAATTTGACAAATACCCTCTCCCTTGCTTCTCTTTCTATCTATAGAGAATATGACCATTGTTGAGATAATATATTACCCAGCTCTTTCGGTATTTGGTTGAAAAATTCAGCTGGCTCATATTTGATGCCATGTAACTGATTGAATGTTTGAAATGTTAAGTTGAAGATGATGCAAGACATTAAATCAGTTAATGATCTGTATTGTGATTGATATCAACTTGATATCATCTATACAGTCATATACATAAAGCCAAAGACTTTAGAGAATCAATGGAACAGAGATTATGCTTTAAGCAATGCATAAAATTCAAGTATTCACTAAGTGACAGACAACACCGAAGGAGTGCACACCATCGGTAAAGGCAAAGAAAAAGTCACAGTGATACCCAACGAGTAGAAGATAGTGTTTCATGATGAAGAAAAATCATAGTGATACCTGAAGAGCTGAAAATAGAGTTGCTCGATGAGAAAAACCCAAAGATGCCCGACGGACAGAAATCCCAAAGCTGACTGGAGTCACACCGACAGAACTAGTAGTTGTCATTGATGACTAACTGTAGAGTTGACCGACAAAATAGAGAGTTCAACAAATGACAAAATATCTAGCTGGCAGAGCTTAAGGATAGACTTAACTGGTTGTTTTATTTTTTTTATTTGACCAGAGTTAAGTAATTGATTTAAAGAAGATTTGTACAGTTGGCAAGAAGATAACTATCAGATAAATCAGGAGTTAAAGATGTAAATCAAATTGGCTGGATTGTTTTTCATGCCAACAATCAAGAATTAATGAATATCATGTCTATATAAGAGACAAGCATAATTCATTTCCGCAATCACATACATGGGAAGGGGAGTGAATAGAAAGAGGATGTTGAAGAGAAACTATTGAAGAACTTCATACAATCCTGATCAATCAAGCTGAAGAAGAGCTAAAGAATTCTACAGACACTGACCAATAGTGAAGCACAACATCACAAAGTAGAAAGTGTGGAGCACAAGTAATTGAATTGATACATTGATCATAGTGGTAATGTACTTAAATAGATCTAAAAATCTACAATTCAAGTTGAATTAGAAATAGGTCATATTGTTTCAGTTTAATTATTGAAGCATCAAGTCTCTTAATAGAGAAGGACTTAACAATCTTATATATATTGAGGTACATCCCAAGGAGTGCCAAAAAGGTTGATTCATGAAAGTAGCATTGAAATTGCATAAAGCCTATTGATAGCCTAAGAAGAAGGTTGATTCAAGGATGGTAGCAATATTTTCCTAAAGCCTATTGACAGTCTAATAAGGAGGCTGATTCAAGGATGATAGAAAATAGATGCCAGATACTAAGTGACAACCTCTATGTATAAAATACTCTAACAAGGTCACACCTAACAGTGTGTTTGTAACCTTTAACAGTGTTGGCTCCTAATAGGGCTCACTTCAAAAGAATGAAAATTTGGGGTACTGGTCCCAGTGGTTTTTTCCCTTAACAGGGTTTCCACATTAAAATCCAAGTGTTATGTGTGTATGGTTTATTACTTTACTATTTTACATTTCACATATGCATTTCTGGATTGATTGGTATACTCTGCATATTTATTGAGTATCGGTAAATAGTTTTACTATTTATTAGTAATCAAGGAGAATAAGGACAAACAAGGAAAACTGACAGACAGTTAAATCATTATTAGTATTTCATGACATGCACCTTGTAGGGACTTAATAATCTGAGATGTATTTGATTGGTGGTTAAAGTTTAAAGGAAAATTTTCGAGGCCACTGATTGACCCCCCCTCTCAGTTATTACTAACAATTGGTATCAGAGATTGTGTGCTTAGAAGGAAGGTTTCAAGACCTAAGTAAAGATCACAAGATGAATAGACAAGATGTGCCCAAGTTGAACAAAGACAACTTTGCTTCATGGCAAAGTAGGATACGACTCCACTTATCAGGTATTGGTAATGATGTTACTCAATACTTAGATACTAAATATGTGTTTCCTATAGGAGTATTGACAGTAGATCAATTGAGAGAGAAGCATGATCATAACTACATGGTTATAGAGCTTTCTTCCTCACTCTCTGATACTGAATTTGAAGATGTCAAGGACTACAAAACTACAAAGAAAATGTGGGTCAAACTGAATCTTGTACATGGTGGTGATGTAAATGTTCTAAGAGCCAAGGTAGAAAGCCTTAGAGGAAAATTTGATGATCTCAAAATGAAAGGAGAAAACATCACATAGTACATCACAACAATAAAAGTAGTCAAGGCTATATGAGGTGTTGGAGGTACACTTGAAGAAGAAACAGTGGTAAGTAAAATCTTAAGAACCTTATTGCCTGTATATGCTATTAGAGTTTCTACTATTCAAGAAATGAGAGTAGTAGCAAACAATACAGTTACTCTTGATATTTTAATTGGTAGACTAATTTCATTTGAGATGAATAACTTTGACAATAGTGTCTTACCAAGTTTAGAGTCTGAATTTAAGTCTTCTATGAAAATAAGCAAATCCAATCATAGATACTCATTTAGAAGGGATAGCGAAGTGAAAGTGAAGAAGAAGATCTAGATGAAATAGAAGCACTTATGGCTAGAAGAATACAAAGAGGCAAAGGTAAATACAAAGGCATGTTACCACTTGTATGCTTTAATTGTAAAGAGATTGGATACTTTGCTGCAAGATGTCCTAAAAAAAGAAAAGATGATAGAAGTAATGACAGAGCTTTTGATAAGAAATCTGACAGAGGTGATAACAAAGATTACAGAGGTTATCAACAATCAGAAAGAAAGGATACCCAAGACTACAAGGTAAAGGAAAGAAGGCTAGCTACCTAACTGCTTGCAAAGATGAAGATATTGATACCGAACCTAATGATGACATTGAGATGGTATTTGTAGCTATGAAGGATGATTCAGATGAAGATGAAAGGTATGAAGAAACTACACTCATATCTAAGTTTAGTAAGAATGATATCTAGATTATAGATAGTGGCTGCACTCACCATATGACCAGTGACAAAGAAAAGTTTAACACTTTTGAATATTATAATGGTGGTACAGTAAGAATGGGAAATGATACACCTTGTCCAATTGAAGGTAAAGGAACAATAATGATGAATAACCTGATTAAATGTGAAAATTGTTATTGGGTAAAAGGATTGAATTATAATCTATTGAGTGTTTCTTAGCAGAATAATTCAGGTCACAGAGTAGAGTTTGAGAACAAGAAGGCAAATATCTTCAATGAATCAGGAAAATTGATTGGTACTGGTGAACAAACTAAAGGTAACTTATTCTATCTGAATGATACTAACACCACTTGCTTAATGACTAGAAATGAAGACATATGGTTGTGGCACAAAA
>MU228157.1:3126972-3156079 GCA_018584345.1 Thuja plicata | reverse complement strand
ATTGTATTTCATATTGTATTAGAAATAGTATAGTGTGATAATATAGTATGTTTCCATCAATGCCAAAGGGAGAGATTGATGACATGTAACTGATTGAATGTTTGATAATGTTAAGTTAAAGATGATGTAAGACATTAAATCAGTTAATGGTTTGTATTGTCATTGATGTTGACTTAATATCATCTATACAGTCATGTACATAATGCCAAAGACTTCAGAGAATCAATGGAACAGAGATTATGCTTTCAGAAATGCATAAAGTCAAGTATTCACTAAGTGACAAAAAACACCGACACAGTTTACACCATCGGTAAAGGCAAAGAAAAAGTCACAGTGATACCCAATGAGTAGAAGAAAGTGTTTCCTGATGAAGAAAAATCATAGTGATACCAGATGAGCTAAAAATAGATTTTCCTGATGAGCAAAATCCAATAATTCCTGACAGATGGAGATCCTGAAGTTGACTAGAGTCACACCAACGGAATTGGCAATTGTCACCGATGACTAACTACAGAGTTGACTGACAAAATAGAGAGTTTAGAAAATGACAAAATATCTAGCTGGCAGAGCTTAGGCATAGATTTAACTAGTTGGTTTATTTTTTTTATTTGACCAAAGTTAAGTAATTGATTTAAAGAAGATTTGTACAGTTGGCAAGAAGATAACCACAAGATAAATCAAGAGTTAAAGCTATAAATCAGATTGGCTAGATTGTTTTTCATGCCAAGAATCAAGAATTAATGAATGTCATGTCTATATAAGAGACAAGCATAATTCATTTCTACAATCACATACATGGGAAGGGGAGTTAATAGAAAAAGGATGTTGAAGAGAAACTGTTGAAGAACTTCATACAGTCCTGATCAATCAAGCTGAAGAAGAGCTAAAGAATTCAGCAGACACCGACCAACAGTGAAGCACAACATCATAGAGTAGAAAGTGTGGAGCATAAGGAATTGAATTGATACATTGATCAAAGAGGTAATATACTTAAATAGATCTAAAAATCTTTAATTCAAGTTGCATTAGAAATAGGTCATAGTGTTTCAGTTTAACCATTGAAGCATCAAGTCTCTTAACAGAGCAGGACTTAACAGTCTTCTATATATTGAGGTACATCCCAAGGAGTGCCAAAAAGGTTGATTCATGAAAGTAGCATTGAAATTGCATAAATCCTATTGATAGCCTAAGAAGAAGATTGATTCAAGGATGGTAGCAAGATTTTCCTAAAGCCTATTGACAGTCTAATAAGGAGGTTGATTCAAGGATGGTAGAAAATAGATGAAAAATACTAAGTGACAACCTCTATGTATAAAATCTTCTAACAAGGTCATACCTAACAGTGTGTTTGTAACCTTTAATAGGGTTGGCTTCTAATAGGGCTCACTTCAAAAGAGTGAAAATTTGGGGTACCGGTCCCAGTGGTTTTTTCCCTTAACAGGGTTTCCACGTTAAAATCCAAGTGTTATGTGTGTATGGTTTATTAATTTACTATTTTACATTTCACATATGCATTTCTGGATTGATTGGTATACTCTGCATATTTACTGAGTATTGGTAAATAGTTTTACTACTTATCATTAATCAAGGAGAATAAGGATAGACAAGTAAAACTGGCAGGTAGTTAAATCATTATTAGTATTTCTTGGCATGCATCTTGTAGGGACTTAATAATCTGAGATGTATTTGATTGGTGGTTAAATTTTAAAGGAAAATTTTTGAGGCCCCTGATTCACCCCCCCCCCCTCTCAGTTATTACTAACAATATTTGTACTTGACCATTGCCCTTATTATCACATCTTGTATCTTATTTTGGTATTCTGGCTTAAGTGTATCCCATTGTCTTATTTTCTTGTTAAACATGATGCTAGATGAAGCAATAGATTCAGCAGCGTCATCAATAGTTTGATTCCTAAAAATTTTCTTTTCTACATCAAGCTCATCATCTTTGGTGTCTTCTATGTCAGCTTTTATCCTTACCAATCTTTTTCTCCTCTTTGGGGGTGTTGCCTTCACAGTTTTCTACTTTATTTTCTTTGTTGTCAGTTGCTTCCTCTTATAGGTCCTTACTTGACCTTTCTTAGGATGTGTGGTATTGGTTTTAGTAGTTTTACTTCTTGTCCTCTGCTTCTTTGTAGGAGGTGGAGGTGTATCAGATTCAGTGGCCTTAGAGTCTGATTTTCACTCGTCTTGTCCTTCACCAATGGTACCCTGTTCATCAGTTTCCTCTAATTGCTCTTTTTCCTCCTCAGTAATTGATGAATCTTTTTAAGATTCTTGACCATCTTATCCTTCTTATTAACAATTTTCTTGATCTCTATGCCTCTTTTTATCTTTGACCTAGCCTCTTCATAGATTCCAAACCTTGGTTGCTTGTTGTCAATGGGCTCATTGATCAATGCATCAATAGCATTGATTGCTTGATCTATATTGATTTCATAATCTAATGGGGATAACCAAGCTATTCTTGGTACAACTAGTTTTATATGTGTGAAATCTGTGTCCACCATAAAATATATTTCATCCCTATGCTTTTCTATCAGTTGCTCAGGGATCCTTGTTCTTTCCATCATATTTTCCTTGAATTCAAGGAAGTATGTAGTCAAAATCATTTAAAAATTATCTCCTAGTGACTTAATTAGTTCACTAATCTATAATGTCATCATTTTTTTAGTGTCCCATTTCAATTTTCCTACTAAAGGAAAGTATTCTTGAAAGTAGAAAAATATGCACATGATAAGTGAGCCGAACTTACATGTGTTGGTATTTGCAGACCTGATTGTTTTCATGTTCTCATCAATTTGTTTCAATAGGATCTCACATAGATCCATCTATATGCCCTTGGTCACTATCTTTTAGGTTGTGCTTACTGATGTTGATGATATGTTGTTCAGCCTACTTGCTTGAAAGATCTTTTAACCAATCACACAAGCACCGAATCATAGTTCTTTGTTGGTGATGGTGTTAACTTTGAGACCTTTGTTGTCCCATTCAGCTTTTGTAAGATTTTCAACTTTTTTCCTAGAAGGATGCTTGTGTGCCCTAGGATTTTTGGTTATTGGATAACCAGTGACAGCATGAAGGACATCCTTGGTGATTTTCTTGGGTTGATCTAACCATAGTTTCTTTTCATGCATTCTACTAAGTACCAACCTGATCCAATCAGTTTTGAAGTCCCTCAAGAAATGCAGGGCATGAGTTATCCCCTTCACTTGTAGATGCTTATGTTCATCTTTTATATTTCCTTCTACATCACAAAGCTTCTTGTAAGCTTCATCTATCTCTAGATCACCTATTTTGGCAATTTTGTAGTGAATATAAGTCCTAACATCTTCTACAAGTAAAACCCTAGGTGGAATCTTAGAAAATGTGCCATTTTCATTGGGTTGCGATGTAATCTCTAGGAATATCTTTTATTTGGGCTCTACACAGGTGCTATTCTTAATCAACTTAACCACATTCCTTTTATCACTCTTGATCTTAGTGGTTGTTGAGGTGGTTGCCATTGTTTTCCAAGTTTTAGGGCTTTCTTGAAAAGTAACGACATAGATCTTTCTGTGCCCTTGGTACTTACTTCAATTCATGATAATGGTGAATGATCTACTTGCTATGTGCTTGGATTGATTTGAGGATGCTCTACTTTTTTCTCTTCAGTCGCTATGTTTTTCGCTCTTCTTTCTCTTCAAATCATGGGTGCAAAATGAAGTTGTCCCGTCATCTATTTATAGACATTTTCGCCCTAAGTCTTGTCATAAATTCTCAATGACTCATCAGGACATGAAGATGGAATTCATCAGGAAGACTTTCAAAATCATCATTGGTGATGTCAAGATGCTTGGATAGTTGTTACCAATTTTGCTTTTACCGATGCATATCAGTATTTTGTCAAGATAACTTTAGAACTTTGTTACCTTACCGACGGGTATCAGATTAATTTAGCAACTTAGACAATTTATGTGTTGACCAAAAATTTTTGGTAAGTGTAGATAGCTCATCCATTATGTTCATCGATGATTTTTGATATGTGTATATTGACGGGGTTGATTTCTTAGAATTGTGAAAAGTAACATAATATGTATCTTTATTCATACATATTTTGAATATCTATCAATTGTATAATGGAATTGATGTAAAATATGACTTGGTATAATGCAGTTCCATACTTGTTTAGCTTAAGTGGGGGTGGTGATGTCATTAGATCCATTGGAAGGGGTGTCACCATTTGCATTGTTTGGTCTTGCTTCATCATTTCTTGAAGATTTTCTCCACATCTTGTCTCTAGCCCTTTGGATATATTCAATGGTGCTTAAATTGGGATATGTGCTTGTCTCTGTCATTCAGTCTTTGCAATCTTTCTTGAGATGACCAACTTGATGACAGTGTAAGCATGCCATTCTGGGGTTTGACCAGCCTCTAGACCTTTTGGTCTATGCTCTCATATAGTTTATAGAAATGTGACCATATCTACCACATGGTGTACAATTTTTCCATGTATTGTAGTCCCATACATATTGATTACCGATTCTCTTTGGTTGATAGGGGATTTCTTTACCTTTAGACTTCCATGCTTGCCTTTTCTTTTTCTAGCATTCAAGACTTGTGTGCCCATTCATCTTTCATGTAGGAAAATATTTTTCCATGTAGGTTTCCTTCTTTGGTTGATCCATCTTAGACTTACATTCATATGCTTTATGTCCTTTCTTGTTACATTTATAACATAATCCTACGAATGAAGATGTAGATTTAGGAATACCTTTCATTTTGCCTCAGCATACATTTGATGTGTGTCCTTGTTTTCCATAGTGCTTGCATGTCATATTTCTTGGTCTTGGATTTTCATAGACATTCTTTTGATTGGCTTGATTTGATGATTCTCCTTTTTTGGTAAAGCCTAAACCATTGTTGTTGTTGACTCTTCATTGTCCTTCAAGAAAATCATCCATTTTTTTATTGCTCTCTTCAACCTTTCTAATAAATTCATTATGTTGTTGCTGAATTATAACCTCATGCTTTAGTTTTTCA
Organism: Thuja plicata; assembly: GCA_018584345.1. Classification (NCBI taxonomy): domain Eukaryota; kingdom Viridiplantae; phylum Streptophyta; class Pinopsida; order Cupressales; family Cupressaceae; genus Thuja; species Thuja plicata. The sequence goes on along the minus strand of MU228157.1, from coordinate 3,151,057 downwards.
TTTTCTTCTCTTAGTTCACCGTAGCCTATACTCTTTCAATGAGTTCTATATTCATTATGTTTGCTTCTTGACTCATTAGAATAATCTGATTTGTGATCTCATGGTGATGCTTAGCATGTCTTTGAATTTCTAACTCCTTTTCCTATATCTTCTCTATAATCTTCCTTCTGCTATCAATAGAAAGTGTTCTCTCTATTTCATCTTTTCTATCAGAATTCATCACATGAATCATTCTTACCATCTGGGACTCTTGGCCGATTTGCAGCATCTTTATTTGCTCTATCAGATGTTGATTGATCTCCTTCAGATTTGTGATGTTCTCTTCCAATGTATCTGATGTATTACTTGTATTTGATCCTGAAGATTCAAAGAAATCTGGAATCTCTTCTTCATGATAATCTTTTTCATTGTTGCGGGTTTCCATAGCTTTCCTCTCATCCAACAACTCTCTCATCTTGATTCTCTCTTCTTTATACTATTCATAGAACATTTGTATCTCAAGATTTTTATTCTCAATATTTTTATCAAGTTTGTACTTCTCCATTGTATGATCTTTTGTCTTAAGCCCTTTAATCTTTCCAAGAAGAGACTTAGCTCTGATACCAATTTTCAAGATTATTGGGAAGTAGTACTAAGAGGGGAGGGGTGAATCAGTACCTCTAAACCTTTTAACTTTTTTCACCATTCATCTTTAGCAATCATTCTTTATTGTATTATCGGCCATTACTATTGTTCTTTCTTATGCATGTAGCATTAATTCATAATCTTTAATTGTTTGAAAAATTCATAGAAACATTCATGAAAGTAATAAACACATAACACAATATATGATATTGTAGAAAAATCCTGCTAGGAAGTAAAAATTGCGGTGGGGATGGCACCCACAAAACCTCACTATCTGTAGAATGGAAGGGAGCCGGTAAAGGCTTACAATTGATCACTTCTGATGATCTACCCTATTAAGAGTATTAAAGTGGAGACCGGTTAAGATCTACTATGTTAAGAGCTTTAGCAACACTGATTTAAGTGTGCACTCGGTTAAGAGATTTACAATAGGACTGTTAGGTCCACCTTTCTTGAAAGGATTTCTTAAGTGTACTACACTTGTTAGAATGATTACATATGATTGACCTAACTATATGCAATAAAAAATTTCTAATTACAGATCCATTAAAGCTCTCATAATAAGAATATCACCTATAGTGATTGATGAATACTTTTCCTTTGCTCGTCGGTAGCCTATGTTGTTGTTCTTGAAACTGATTTGATATGTTTCTATCCTTGTGCATGAAATCTCTTGTCTGGTCTTTAGATGCTCTCAGTGGCTACAATCATCATAAAACAATAGCTATTCACAATAGATTGAGCATCTATTTATACAAGCATTTTACATATTCTAGAATCACACTTTACAAAGTTAACTCTAGATCCAAGGTTTACAACTTGACCTTGATCTTTAGTTTGCATGTTTTAAATCAGTAAAACTAATTAAAACAATAATGAATACATTGATTTCTTCATACATAATATTTATAAAGAAAATCAAGAAGCTATGTACACAAATTTAGTGATTTATCTAACGTGGAAAATCATATCCACTTTTTGCGGGATGTAACTATCTGTCAGTTCTTGGTCATCAGGTTGAACTAAAAGTCTGTCAGTGTTCCTTTGTTTGAACTGATCATTGGGTTCCCTTTATCTGTCAGGTTCCTCTCTTTGTTGTTTTATCAAGTTTCCCTATTGTTACTCGTTGGGTTCCTTTATCCTTTTGTCATCGGATAACACTAAATAGGGTTTGTCAGGATTCTTTGAACTTGGTAGTATCAGGTAACCTTGGCATCAGGTAGTGATGTTTCCTGTTTGTCGGTGTAGTGTAAACTGATAGTGTAGATCATGTTTTTCCTTGTGTATACAAATGGCAAAATAAAATTCCTTCAAAGACACTAGATAAACCTAAGGATATCTTGTTCATCCTCAAAAACCTACCAATTGTTTACATCATCTAGCACCACAAGCCTACTCTTGAATTCCAAAATAGATACTCCATTCAAGGTTGAATCATCATTTTTCAAAGCAACATTTTCTAGAAAATTAGCCATAATATTTTTTTGACCTCTCTACCCAATTAATATTGAAAGCATCAAACAATTCTATGTGATCCTATACTGCATGTTTATACAATTTTAACCTATCATTTTTTGCAGCATATTTGGATCTAACTTGTGCTACAACTAGCTCAGAGTCTCCAAAAACCTTTAAGCACCTAATACCATGCCCAGTTGCAATGTCTAACCCCAAACATAGGGCTTCATATTTAGTAGTATTGTTTGTACGTATACAAGCTAATAAGAATGAATATTTGAAAGTTGTACCTGATGGAGAAATGAATAGGGCACCATCTCCTTATCCTTCCTTGGAACAAGCCCATCAAAATACATCTGTAACAAGCCACTTTATTGTGTGCACAATTCTTCCACTAGTGGATCAGTTTTTTTGCAGTCTGGAAGGATCTTCTCCACTCTAAAGTTTTCCATGTCCACCTCCACACAACAATTAAGCATGTCACTTGGCACCTTTTCAATAGTCATGGGTGCTCATGGCTCTCTGTACAACTTTACTTCAGTCCCATTTATAGGGATTTTTTCATAAGACATATCTAACTATACATGACCTCCTATTGCTACAGCCCATTGTCTTGACAACAACATACCATAATGGGGTTGGGTATCCATAACAACTACATCTATCTTGTATGTGGATTCAAGAAATAAAACTATCTTTACCTCAACCTCCTTCAGAGTTCCCACCACAGGGACCTCTCTGTTGTCGATGGCATAAAATCTCCCATAACTAGTATCTACACTCATCCCTAATTCTTTCATCACTTCATATGGCATGACATTTGCGGCAGCACTAGAGTTAATCATGCAAGTTTTTACAAGATTTTTATTTATCAACAAAGTGACATAGAAGGGATCCACTTCAGATGGATCTTTGGTAATTATATTACCCACATATAGTATAGGAGTCTCTAGATCAAAGGAAACCTCCTTCTTATTATTCTCCTTTTTTACAACAGGGATATCTTCTATCCCTTTAAAAAGTGACATTGCGACTTCCCTATGCTCTTTTATTTTCAATATTTCCATCATGGGAACTGATACTTTCATTTGTGTAAGATCACGTCTCATATCAAATGTAGGCAATTCATAAAATGTGTCATTTGTTCTCTTACCTTTCTTTCCCTTTTTAGTAGCAATTTGTTCATCATATTTTATTTCCTCCTTCTCCTTTTCGGGAGAAGAGTATTCTCCTTGTTTATTAGCTTCCATTTTATCCTTGGTTGGAGATTTAGGAGCAATCTCTGGGGCATCTTATTTGATAAATATAGAAGCAAGTTTACCTTTACCAGGTTCTACCCTTCTATTTATCAAGTTATAGGAATTTGTAGCTTGATTAATTGCTACTATAGTCAAGGAGCTTTTTCTTCATCACTTGGAAATCTAAAATTTGGATGTTCTTTATCATCATCCATGGTATTGACAGTATATCGTAACATAGTACCAGGCTCATCATCTAAGTCAGAAAAAATTATTACAGGTACTCTTGGTAATTTTATCTCCTACTATTCACATCATCAACAATATCCTCATCTTTAGAAGACCATGATTTATCATGTCTTTTCATAGAGAACTTATTCACATTGGGGCCTTCCTATGATGGACATGTCTATTCACTTCCACAATCCATTTGTTCAGCTAAGGCCTATTCTAAAACACACTGGAAAGAAGAGTGAGGCATATTAAAAGAAGCACACCAAGGTGTATTCTCCACATTATTTGTAGTATTTCTCTTTAAAGGATCAAGGGTTTCCTTTGTCTTTTGGTTTTATTGATTCTCTATAATAGGCCTTCCATCTTTCCAATTGGTTCTATATGGCATGTCTCTCAAATTTGGATATCTATCATATCTTTGATACTAATGTTTATTATCATGATAACCATTTTCCTTTTAGTCAATCTTGGATGTAAGGTCTTAAACTGCACTCATCAATTTGTCCAGCCTATCCTCTTCCTTGGTAGGTTTATTTGTCTTCCCTTTTGTATCCTTCCATAATTTTTCATCCTCTCTCTTCCCCATTTTTCCTGAGGCTTGTCTATTTATTTCAATATCTATGGATGTCTTATAATCATCCCTCAAAGTTTGTAGTTTCTTATCCCTAAGAAGGTAAGACATATTTCCATCAGAAGAATTGAAGTATGTGGTTAAACACACTTGCTAATCTAGTGTTAACACTTGAAATAACTTGTTCATGGCTTTCTAAAATCTAAAATGGAAATCAATCATACTTTTAGTAAGGAACTTCTTAATATTATTGAAATCATTCAACATGTAACCTAAATTAACATGTTCATGATATTGTTCCCTAAAACATATCAGAAATTTATCCCAAGATGTTATACTATCCTCCCAAGATGTTATACTATCCTCAGGCAAATTTCTAAACTAGTCCCTAGCATCTTAAGTTATAGATTGGACAAAAATCTTCATTATGAAATCCCCATGCTCAATATCAAAATCAATAATATTTTTAGTGAAATCTTTTAGATGTTCTTCACAAGTTATAACATTATTACTAGTTAGCTTGGGGATTCAATCTCTTACCTCATTTGGGATGATATTTGGATGACTAGGGATGCCATAAAAAAATAGAGGATGGTACCTATCCAAATGAACATGTCTTCTTTGAAAATTACCCAGGACATTGGTCCCATTTGTTCCCAATGCTTGTCCTTGGTTTGTTGCATTACTTGATATACCATCAATAGATTGGCCTCCGACTACTGGACCAGGACCAATGGCTCAAGTATATTTTTCAATGGGGCAACTACCTGGTTGCTATGACCAGGGCTAGTTTCTTGGGCATTGATGTTGGTCCACCTATTTTATGAGCTATACTATTGTTGCAGTAGTCTTTGCAGCACATTTAAAAGGACTATTTTCTTCTTTATCTTGAAAGCTTTAGCTTCTAACTCAGCCTTCTCCAACTGTTTGGCCATCTTTTCTTTGAATAATCTGACCTCTTCTAGCTCTAGGTCTATTTGCTATTGATATTGTGGTAGCTGATCATGTAGTGGGTGTTTATATTGTGGTGACTTCACAAAAAAAAAAAAATTCTTTTTTGGGAAAAAGATTTGCTTTTTCGGGAAAAAAGAAAACCAACATTGTAAAACCCTAAAATGGCCAATTTAGAGGTTGCCCAAAAAATGCATGTTATAAGCGGTTGAGATGCATAATGCATTGTAATGTTAGTGTACTATTTTTCTGGATAATAAGAATGGTTGGACGGCTGTGTAGGTGGGTGTAGCCCAGGTTTTTGGTGAGCCACGTTAAATCTGTATGTTATCTGTGTTCAATTTTATTCTTCTTTTTTTGTTTCTCCATATAATTGTTTATTCTTATTTTGTTATGGATCTGTCAAACCCTAACAATTGTGACATACCACAAGGAGGAGCATCTTTCCTCTTTGGCTCTTCTATGTGAATACCAGATGCCTTCTACTTTCCCTTTTATTGAAACATTTTATTTGATTTATTGGGCATATCATAAAGATGTTGTTGCACTCTGGTATTTTTTTCTATTTTCCAATCATGAAATTGCCTTATAATAGGGCCTTCTCCAACAAATTCATCTTTCTTCTTATGGGACTCATATTTAAGTACTTTCCCTTTCAAAGTATTCATATCCCCAATGATTTATTTATTTAAGCCCTTGTATTCTTCATTCAAGGCCTTCTTATCTGCCTCATGCTATGCACTGACTCTCAATAGTCTTTCTCTTTCAAACATCTCGCGCACTTCTTGTGCTCTCTCTTCACACAATTTTTGCATAGCTAACCTTCCTTCTTTATCCTTTCTTTGCAAAACCAATAGTTCTTCCATGAGCAACTCAACATCATATTGTGTTGAGTCAGAGTCCTCTAGATCATCCAAGTTGATCAGATTAGGATCTACTTGGTTTCCAACTTGATGGATAGGTTGATCCATCAAATTAGGAGATGCCTCATTTGCCATGATATAGAATGCATGGATTTGATTCCTTCATCTATTTGTAACAAGATCACTATGTTGTTTTTGGTTAATACCTTTATCTTGAGACATATCTCCAAGAGTACCAAACCTATGGTTTGACCAGGGTTGTCTTTTTTATTTAGAACTTGTAGAGGATGAAGAAGAATTTTTAGGAACTGGGGTTGGGAAACCCTTTCTAGTTATCCATGCATGATTAAAACTTGATTCAGATTTATCAGGCCCTTCCTTTCTAGAATTTCTAGGTAGCTCATTTTCTATGGAAACCCCAGGATGCTTCTTTACATAAGTTCTAGTGTTCTTATGTAGGTTCATCTTGAAAAGTAATAGGAAGAACCACTTGATTAAAATGACACTGGTGGAACACAGGCATAGTTTAACATAGTCGCCACCCAAACAAGTTTGGGACAAAAATTATGAATAGACCTGGGACCCTACACAACAATATTTGTTTCATTTAAACTCCCCAGTTGAGTCATCATTTTGTTATAACTTTTTCTTGCAGAATCTAAATGTAGCATCAATGCTTGACTCTATTCATCCCAAATCTTGATTCTAGCAAGTAACAGTCTAACTAATGAGGATCAAATCCTCCTTCACTTTGAGCTCCACAGACTCAGGCGGGTGTACCTATTTTGATTTACTGATTTATAACAAATATTATATTGTATTAGTGTCTTAAAAACTTATATTCAATATTCATACATGACAAACTGTAAAGTAAAGATTTTTTTAGTTTAAATATTGATGATGAAAACTGCCTATCAAGTATAGACCAGTGCCTAATCCAGAGAAAAGAGTCAAATGAAAATACATTCAAAGAAATATTTTAATAAAAACACACCTAGAACCCAAATAAAATGCCTTACAAATCATCTTTATTATTTCCACACCCAGCCATCAAATTCTCAGGTAAATCCTAAATCCTGTGAAACCACCCTTAAGAATTAGCCTTCCCTTCAAAGAAACTCAAGAATAATCCCACAATTTAACTTTTAAATAGTGTATTAGAATTTTCCTTACAAATTAAGTACACAAGAATTTAAACATGAACATAGGAAGATATCATAAATATGCAAAGGAATTCCATTGTATGTTCATTAAAATTTTCTCTATTTCAATACATTCAAAATGACCAAAACTCTAAAATAAGACTAAAATCAAAAAACTATCTTACAATTGTGAATTCACCATCCTTTACAATTACAATAGCCTTTCTATTTATATTATTCACTAGCCACCTTTGAATCCTTAGAGAAATATAATGCAACAAGCTTTGGAAGGCTAGGAAAATCAAAAGGCGCTAAAAGACAAAAATAGTTACAATCATTTTTCATCAGTGAAGAGGAGAACTTGAGTAGCTCTTTGCAATCATTCTAAAACTTTATTATTTGGTGCCTTTGTCCATAGATATTCAAGGTAACTTCTAAAAAATTTGTGAGAATAGTGATCATCTTCCTGGCTAACAGACACTACTCTTTGAGATAATTACCCTCCCTGTTCTCATTGATCAGATGCCAAGTGTCATTCAATCCTCCTCCATTGCCTCCAAGTCTATTGCAACCTACTTTTTCTTCTTATGCAAATTATTGTAAGACTTGTGGACTAAATCTATATTTCCTTTTCTTACCTAAATTCTATGTTGCAAAATATTTATCTAGGCGGAGAAAGCAACCTCATTCCTATCCATGATAGACTTCTCAGTTTCTTGAACAGCTTCCTCTATTACAGAAGGGACAAAAAATTTAATTTATTTAATAGAAGGAGGAACAATTTTGGATTCTTCTTCCAAATTTACCTTTAAGTCCTCCAATTTTTCCTCCAATACTTTGATTTTCATTAGTCCCTTCTCCCTGTCTTTGGCCAAGGCAATTATTTTATCAAAAATCATTCCATATCTCTTGGACAGTTGCTCTGTCTTGGCCTCATTCAAATGGGAAAAATGTGTGACAACCTTGGAGACTTCTAAATTAGATGTATTATGTATTGTCCATATGATCTTATCCCCATCCAACTTCTCTTCCACATTGATTAAGGAAGGCTTTTGTGTCCTTGGAGCTAAGGACCACATGGCAAGGGTTTGGGATCTAGGTTCATAGCCACAGCCTCTGATCATATCTCATATCTGAGTCTAAGAGGATAACTAAGCCTCTACCTACCTCCTTATTTGATCTATGATGAATGTTGATTCTAGATCCTACCCTGGTACAAGAAACATCCCACTTGACCTCTATCCTCCTCTACTATAATAGTTTCAAGTAGGGATCATATGTTTTTAGAGCCTATAAGGCTTCATCTCCTAGTGTGGTGCCCTTTGTCATCTTTGTTTAACTGCCTACTTCTTGTTGTTTTCTCCAAATGATAAAATTTTTGAACTCATCACTTTTTATGAAGTCATCATTATTCAAGATCTCTTCTTGGTACAATTCTCACTCATCTTTGCACAATTTGAGAGGCAATTTAACATCTTCCTGTCTCTCTTTCTTCTTTCCCTCTCTAATGCTTTTTATCAATTAATGATGGTAATGCCTATTGCCAATGACCAGAGAAGCTACTCTATCCTTTTTCTTTTCACGCTCTTTTAGATGAGAGGGTTCTCCCTCCTTTATTCTTTGTCTCTTTTGAGGAGGATCACTTGTTTCCATTGTGTCAAGAACTTCTGGTCTCCACTCAAAACCAAGTGGCTTAGTCATTTGTGGAGGGCTATGCTGTTCATAAGGTCCCTCACTATCTTCTCCATAATCAGAAGATGAATACTCTCGAGGAACTTCCAATTTCTCTTCCAAGTGATTTTCAATTTGATTATACAGAGTTCCATACATATTAATCATTCTAGTGATGCTAGTCATGTAAGGTAGACCATGGAAGTACCCTCCAAATGTAATTCCTGCCTTCTTCAATTGCACCTCCAAATCCACCAAGTCCCATAATTTTCCATTTCTTTTCTCTATCTCTTTTTCATCAAGAAAATTTTAGATCATGTCCTCTTCATCACACCCTTCATGTTCTTGGATGGTGGTAATACTTGGAATCAATAAATTCTTTGCATTTTTATGAAATCCTCGGGTCTACATATCTGTATTGGGAAATAACCATCTTATATTGGCTCAACCACTTGCTGATCCCATCCAAACCTTTCTTCCCAATAAGAAAATCATAAAGCTTGAATTGTCTTGGGGTAAAATTTCCTTTTTTATGAGGATCCATATGCTCCTTGTCTTTCCACATGAGCTTCCAAATGAATTCTATGAGTGCAATCCTTGGAGGAACGTATTTTGGAAGTACATGTGGGGGCTAAGGACATCCATTACCTTGATCAATGTGAATGTCTAACCAAGATATAAATCACCCCAAGTATGATCCTGAGGCCACTTATCAATATACTCACAAGGCCTTAGCCTTAACACCTTGATAGATAACTCAATAATATTTACACCAATAAAAGTCAAAATTGGGTGCACAATATAGTTCTAAAAGCCACAAAACTCATGCTCATTTGAAGAGTAATTCCAAACCCTAATCCACAATTGCATAGGATTTGGCTGGCAATTAATGAGTATTCTAGGTCTCAAGATCTGTGTATCAAAATCATTAACATTATGAAATAGGATCAAATGCATCAATAGAGAGTAATGCATAAAATGAGGTTGCTTTCTCTTTTGTATACTCATGAGACCCTCATGGATCTAGTCAATCACATACTGAATATAATCATATTCAGTATTGACATGGGAAATTTGTATATCTAGGATGATCATATGGAGATCTGCAAGCATTCTTTCAACATCACCATCCAACCCTAACACCTTGCACAACCCATATGCCAAATATTTCATGTATAAATGCAAATCCTTGAATTCATAAGGTGCATTCATACAGTCGGATAATGGAGCCACATACTTCCCCATTTTTGGCATAAAATTGGGGATTAAACTCTTTACTATATTGATTTCTTTCTTATATATCTCTCTTTCTTTACTCAAATCAATCTCTGTAGATGAGGAGTAATAAATACCAAAGCGCTTCATGAAGGAAGCTCTATCTAAAGACACTAAGGCATACTGATCCTTCTTGCTGATAGTCCTTGACATTGGATGTAGACCATAGCTAGTTTTATGATAAAATCAACATCTAAAAAGACATTCGGGACTACCAACATCCCAAAACCCAATTTCCAAGGATTACAAATAGGAATTTGCCTAACTCTATTACTATAGAAGTAATTGAATAGATGGTAGCTAGAACAACCTTGAGTAATTGGGTCTCTACAACTTAACATATAGTGAGAGAAGATATCATCACTAACCTTTTTATTCTAAGTGGACCCAGGGAGAAACGTGATGAATTCCTCTGAGAAGTTCATCTTTACTTTATGCTCTTCTCCTACATCTTTAACCCCTTCATTGGCTGAGGACTTGCTGGACTCTAGTCAACTTAGTTTTTTTCTTCTTTCAAATACTCCTTTCTAAAAAATCTCTTCTTATAAAGTCTCTACAACTTCTGAAATTCTTATCACACTTGTCTAAAAATTCTAATAAGAAAAAGATAGAATCTGTGTCCCTATATATCATTTAGGAATAAATGCAACCATCTAGGAGAGATCTTAGAATATTGTTTCCCAATCACCTCAACATTCACTGTGGATGTATTAAGTTTAATTATGAGCTAGCCATGATGTTTAAAGATGACATACAATTTAATTTGAAAAGAGAGATGGAAAAAGGCCATCATTGCTTTTCTCTTTTACAATTGCCAAAAAACCTCAGAATTTGTTAAAAAAACCCAGATGAAAGCTGATTGGCTAGAAACCCTCACTTTTTCCAACTTAGCAAAGTACTTTAACTTGTCAGGATTTCCTTTTTTTCCTTAGCCCTGGCATTGCACCATTTATTTGTTAGAATAAATGAGAGGGGGGGGTGAATCAGTGGGCTCAAAAATTAATCCAAATGATCCAACCAAAAATTATATCTTAAATATAATACCTTCAGTTATCTTTTAGTCCTACAGGATGTATTCCTTTATATATTCTTAACAAATATATACTGCTTGGTAAGATATATTGTTTATATTTTTTTAGCCTTTACTGAGTAGCATCAATTAAACTTAATGTTTACTGACCAATCTAGTTTTAGTAATGTGTAAAGTAAACTATCAATGCAATGAAATAAATACACATTTGACACATGGAAACCCTATTAAGGGAATACCACTTCGGATGGTAACCCAAAATGTTCACTCTTCTGAAGTGAGCTCAGTGAAGAGCCAACCCTGTTAAAGGTTACAAACACACTCTTAAGTGCAACCTTGTTAGAGGATTCAAAACTAATAATTTGTCTTTTTGCCTACCATTCACTATGATGTCAACAAGAAAACCTTTTGATAATCTTGAGTATCTCAATACATTAAGGATGGTTAAATCCCACTCGGTTAAGATCAGATTTTCTAAATCATAGGTTAAAATAAAATAGTAAATGATCTGTTCAATAATACAACTTTAACTTGTAGATTTTTAGATCTATTGTTAGTCCAATAATATCTCTTTGATCAATATTCTCTTCAATTCATTTTCTCCCCTTCTTTCTTCTTTTCTTCTTGGTGAATTATCTTGCTTTTGTTGCTCGGTGTCTGCAGAATTCTTGGCTTTGTTCTTCAGCCTGTATGATCAGATCTACATGAAGATTTCTATCTTCACCATAATTATATTCAACATTCCTCTTCTTATAATGAATTACTTTTTCTCTTTATATAGACATGATTTATCCATTAAATCTTCTTGTTTTCATTATAGATCACTTTCTTGATCTGTAACGCTCTCCATGCTTGCTTTAATCCGTAAAGCTCTCCTTCATATTTATTCCATAAATCTCTCCTTGTTATATGTGCTTCAAATCTCTTCTTAGTTTTAGTTCAACTTATTGATGAAAATAAAACAATCAATCAGTTAACTCTAAATATAGCTCTTGCCAACTAAGTGTTTTTCTCATTCTTTATCTTTAGCTCTAATCGGTGATCAACTTCAGTTAGCTTAGTCACTAACTCCAGCTGTCCTTGGTAATAACTTCAGTTATGCTCGGTTACTGCAGTGCTCGATATACACTATGAACTTCTCAATGACTCTTGCTTGATTTATACTGTCCATTTGTGTGCACTGTAAAATGGTATGCACTGCCCATTAGTGTTTACTGTCACTTGGTGTACACTATCACTCAGTGAATACTGGCTTTTTATGTTTTACCAAAAACATAAACTTTGTCTCTTCAACTCTTGAATTCTATGAAAATATGTGTATGACCAATCAGATTATATCAAGTTGACATCAATGACAATACAACACATTAACTAATCTAATGTCTTGCATTCACTTTTGCATCTCGGTGATCATCAACTTATCATCTTCAAAAATGTAATCAGTTATAGTTCATCAATCTCTCCCTTTGGCATTAATGGCAACATAATATGAAATATGCCATATCATACCAAACTTATTGTTCTATAACTAATTCAAATATTTGCCTCTCGATAAGCTCTTCTAGCTTAGATTTGATTCTTGTAGAGTGCTTTCCCTTTCTTCAATCCCTTCAATGGATAGGTGTAGCAATTCTGTCTTCTACTTCTATCTCTCTCTTTGTTGTAGAATCTCTTCTCCCTTTTCTGGATAGATATGTAGTGTTAACTTTTCTTGGATTCTCTCCCTTGGATGGATGGTTTTTTCTTTGAATCATCATTTGATCTTTCTCTCCCTTTGTAGAAACTTCTTTCTCTGGTCTTTTCTCTCCCTTTGATTGATGTTCTTCTCCTTGGTGGATATTTATTTTCTCTCCATGTGTATGATCATGATATATATTTCATGGAATACTTATCTACCTTTGAAAATAATGCCAAACATAAATATATCATTGAATATCTCTCTCCATCAACAATACAGCTCTGTAGTAGCCAACTATATCTTTATTGTGTGGTTGAGATAAGTACCTTCTTGTACTGATATGTCATTTCAGTCCATTATCTAAGCTTGCATCAACATAATTGATCTTCTGATAATGTGTAGGCTGATGCATCCTCCTAGTCAGCTTAGCAACCAGTAGACAAGGGTTGAACCCCTAGTCTATTCCTCAAGTAGTCAAATGTATCTTTTGGTAGTGGTTTTGTGAATATGTCTGCTAATTGTTCTTTTGATTGTACATATTCTAGTATCACCTCTTTTTCTTGTACTTGTTCCCTCAATTAATGATACTTAATAGCTATGTGCTTTGTTTTAGCATGCATCACATGGTTCATTGAGATGTTTATAACACTAGTATTATCACAATAGATAATTACTGGCTCAACAATTTCTTCATTCATACCTTTCAGCAATTGCTTGATCCATTCAATGTTAGAGCAATTTGTAGTAGGAGCCACATATTCTTCTTCTGTAGTTGATTGAGATATGCATCCTTGTTTTTTACTTATCCAAGTGACAAGTCTGTCACCCATAAAGAATGATCCTCCTATTTTTCTCTTTCTATCATCTATGTTTCCAACCCAATCAACATCAGTATAAACTTTTAGCTCAAAGTTACCTTCTTTATTATACCATAAACCATAGTCTTCGGTATTCTTCAGATATCTAAAAATTATCTTGACAATAGTCGTGTATGATTCCTTAGGATTAGCGGAGAATCTTGCAACTATACTAATTGCATGTCTTATATCTGGTCTAGTATGTACAACATACATTAGTTTGCTAATCATAGATCTGTATAAGGTATGATTTACCTCGGTTGTCTTGTCTTCCTTTGTCAATTTGCATCTGGTTGCCATAGGTGTTCCAACTAGTTTGGAGTCATCCATCTTGAATATCTTCAAAACTTCTTTGATGTATTTGGATTGTGTGATGTAGATGCCTTCATCCTGTTGTAGAATCTGTAGACCAAGAAAAAATTTGATCTCTCCAAACATTGACATCTCAAATTATTTTCTCATTTCATCAGAAAATGACTTGCATAACATATCATTACCTCCATATATGATATCATCAACAAATATCTCAGTAATCAAATTCTTATCATCAGTTTCTCCTTTCAAATAAAGATTGCTGTTATCACTTGTTCTAACAAATCCAATACTAATGAGATAAGAGTGAAGTCTTTCATACCATGCTCTTAGTGCTTGTTTCAATCCATACAAGGCTTTGTGTAGTCTAAAAACCATGTTCCTCTTGTTAGGATCAACATGTTGAGATTAATTAGAAGTAGTACAGAGAGGGGAGGGTGAATTAGTACCTCTAAAACTTTTAACACTTTTCACCTTTCATCATTAGTAATCAATCTTTATTGTATTACCGACCATATCTAATATTCTTTCTTATGCATGTAATATTAATTCATAATCTTAATTGTATGCAACATTCATAGAAACATTCATGAAAGTAATAGACACATAACACAAGATATGATATTGCAGAAAACTCCTGTTAGGAAGTAAAAACTATGGTGGGGATGGCACCCACAAAACTTCATTATCTACAAAATGGAAGGGAGTCAGTTAATGCTTACAATTTGATCACTTCTGATGAACTACCCTATTAGGAGTATTATTGTGGATACCTGTTAGGATGTACTCAGTTAAGAGCTTTAGAAACACTATTAAGTGTGCACTCAGTTAAGAGATTTACAATAAGACTGTTAAGTCCACCTTCCTTGAAAGGATTTCTTAAGAGTACCCCACTTTTTAGAATGTGTACAATATGTTTGACCTAAATGTATGCAATCTATAATTTCTGATTACAAATCCATTAAAGCTCACAGTATATGAATATCACCTATAGTGATTGATTAATATATTTCCCTACTCATTGGTAGCCTATGTTTTGTTCTTGAAAACTGATTTGATCTTTGTCTATGCTGTTGCATGAATTCTCTTGTCTGATCCTTAGATTCTCTCAATGGCTACAATCATCATTGAACAACATTTTCACAATTGATTGAGCATCTTATTTATACAAGTATTTGACCTATTTAAGAATCACGCATTACAATGTTAACTCTAGATCCAAGGCATACAACTTGACCTTGATCCATTAGTTTGCATGTTTTAAATTAGTTAAACTAATTAAAACAATAATAATTACATTCCTTTTCCCTTACATAATGGATTTAAAACAAATCAAGAAGATAAATATAAAACTTCAGTGATTTATCTGACGTGGAAAGTCAAATCCACTTTTTGCAAGATGTAACTGACTATCAGTTCTTGATCATTAGTGTGAACTAAATGTCTATCAGTGTTCCTTCTTTGAACTAATCATTGAGTTCCCTTCATCTGTCAGGTTCCACTCTTTAACTCTTTCATCCGGTTGCACTATTGGTTACTCATCGGGTTCCTTTGTCCTTTTTGTCATCAGGTAACACTAAATAGTGTTCGTCAGGATGCTTTGTACTTAGTAGTATTGGTAACCTTGGTGTCTGGTAGTGTTGTTCCCTATCTCTTGGTGTAATATAAACCGATGGTGTTTATCATGTTTTTCCTTGCATATACTAATGGAAAAATATAATGTCTTCAATCTCCCCCTTTGACATTAGTATCAAAAACTGATATGTGCATAATACTAAAGTGTTTAGTATGTACACCATGTATATATCCTTGTCATTATATGACTCCCCTTAATTGTATGCATCGGTATAGTATAAGTATATTTACATGTATACTTGTCTTTGTACTATACATTCTCTTTTTTTTCTCTCCTCTTTCTAATGATTGACTATACAAATCATTTCCTCCTTATTTTCCCCTTTTACTTATTGACTATACATATCATTTCCCCCTTTATTTGATACTCATGACAAAAATGTACAACTTATAAGTTGTCAAAAAATGTGACAAAAATGTGTAACTTACAGTGTGTCAAGAATGTGTGAGTGGGTGTTCTTGATATCCTTTATCATTTTCTCCCATTTTTCTTTGAGGATTTCTAATTCCATGTGCTCTAGTTCAATTCTGGCATGTATATCATAAATTTTGTCTAGGACAGACATTTGTGGGGTGGAAATGAGTGTTGTTGCCTCTGTCATATGTTGTTGCAGTAATGTGAGAATAGGTAACATCTCTAAACTTTGTTTCTACAATTTGTATGTCCTATCTCAGCTTCTTAGCTTGCTTGAGTTGTTCATTGTGCAATTTTATTGCCTCTTCATTGTTTGTGAGACCTTGTGCACTCACTTGAAGATCAACATCAATATGTGTTATCTTATCGGTATACTCCTTGGTGAGTTGATCTAACATGCACAATTTTTGTATCAAGCTTATGGCTTCTAAAATTATAGGGTCTATTGTGCTTACTAGTTCAGATAGCTTTACCTTTTGTAGTGCCACTTCTTGTCTTATCTTCTAAACTAACTTGAATTCATATTTTTGTTCAAGTCTTTCTTCCATAGCCTTTTCAGCATCTATGTTTTGAGATGTGATAGCATCGGTGAGAACCACTAATTGATCAAGCATGGGGGCTATTTGATCAACATCTATATCAGGTACAATTTTCTAAAGTATTCCTTTTGCAACTTCATGTACCTTTGCTTCCTTTGTGTCTTTTCTCAACTTATCCTATATGGATTTCCTTTCACAAAGTCTTTCATACTTTGTCAACTCAGTAGGATCCAATGTCCTAGGATCACATACTAGAATCTCAATTATTTAATCTAGAGTAACTAGATTCTTGTTCTTGCTCTTCGTCTTCCTTGAGATTTGAGTAGAAGAAGATGTATGAACTACCATTTCTAGTTCATTTGTCTTCTCTGAGGCACTCGATGAAGGCTTTGTAGATGAAACCTCTTGTGTCTTCTACTCGGTGTTCACTTGTCGGTTAGGTGAAGATGTCTATTCAGCAGATTTCTCTTTAGTAGTTTGTTCATCTTTCTTTTCTTCTTCACTCTTCTCTTTCTATTTTTCCTCTTCTACTTGTTCTTCTTCTTCTTTATTTTTATCAGTAGACATGTCTTGCTAATCATCGGTTGAATCTTGATCTGTAGTTGTATCTTTTGGTTCATCTTTTATGTCTTGTGTTTCTGCATCACCCTTGTCCTCAGGTCTTCTTGTATCTGCTGTAGTAGATTCTTAATTTCCTTCTAGTAGATTTATGGCCTTCATCAGTACTGGCATACTATTTTGTGTGCTAGCCTATGCTGCATCTAGAGTTGTGTCCTGCTCATTGGTTTGAGCTTGTTGAGCAGTGACATCTTCATCTTTTTGGATTTGATCTACTGGGTCTAGTCCTATTATGTCAATGATGGAAGTATCTAGCCATGTCTCATCAACAACATCCATGTCTTTATTTCATTGTGTTTCCAATTCTTATTGCTTATTTTGATCCTTAAGAGATATGAAAGTGACACCATCTTCTTTCTTTGGATCTTTCTCCAAATCATAATGAGTGATATCTTGAATGTCAATATCGTCCATGAATTTTTCTAAGTCAATGGGCTCCATATCTTCAACATTATCCAAAGCAATGTGCTTAGGACATGCTTTATCTTTTTCCTCCTCTACATGAGGTGTGTCGGTGAGAAGTAACTGATTCTCACAACTTGTTGATTCTGCAGGTAGATGAAGAATTTGTCTCCATTTAGTTTCATTCATGTTTTCCAGCTCTATAAATTTATCCTATAGTACCTTGTAAGCTCTTATCTTTGCTACAAATTTACTTGAGTGTTTTTTCATCATTTCTTTGATTTCTTCCATTTTGGATTCGGGAGGCATGAGTGTGACAAGTACCGTCTCCCTTGCTTCCTTTTCTATGTGTAAAGAATATGACCATTGTTGTGAAATTCTATCACCCAGTTCTTTGGGTATTTGGATAACAAATTCTACTGGTACATATTTGAATTTTACCATTGCCCTGATTATTGCATCTTGTATTTTATTTTGGTCTTCTGGCTCCATATTTTCCCATTTTTTGATTTTCCTAGTAGTCATGGTGCCTTTTGTAGCAATTGAATCTGCAACCTCATCAATTGTTGGAGGGATTAATCTTTTCTTGCTTATTTTAGGCTTATCCTCTTTTGAATCTTCTATGTCAGCTTTGGTTCTGACCAGTCTTTTCCTCCTCTTGGTAGGTGTTTGTTTCTCTATTTTCTACTTTGTTTGCTTCTCTATTTGCTACTTCCTCTTATAGGTCCTCACTTGACCTTTCTTAAGAGGTGTTGTATTGGTCTTTGTATTTTGGCTCCTTGTCCTCTAAGCTATTCTTGTCCTTGGTTTCTTTTTAGGAGGTGGAGGTGCATCAGACTCAGTATCCTCATAATCTAATACTTGCTCATCTTTGTCTTCACCAATGGTACCTTGTTCCTCAATTTCCTCTATTTGTTCTTTCTCATCCTCATTAACCGATAGAATCTTTTCAAGATTCTTTAGCATTTTGTTCTTCTTGTTGATAGACTTCTTGATTACTAGGCCTGATTTTATCTTGGACTTGGCCTCTTCATATGTCCGAAATCTTGGTTTCTTGTTGTCAAGTGGTTAATTCATCAATTCATCAATTGCATTTGTTGCTTGATCTATGTTAATCTCATAGTCAAGAGGTGGTAACTAGGCTATTCTTGGTACAACCAGTTTTATGTGAGTGAAATCTATATCCACCATGAAACATATTTTATCCCTATGTTTTTCAATCAGCTGTTTAGGGATCCCCACTCTTTCCATCATCTTCTCCTTGAATTCAAGGAAGTATTAAGTCATCACTAAATCAAAGTTATCTCCTAATGACTTGATATAGTCATTTATTTGCATTGTGACTAGCTTTGTAGTGTCCCACTTTACTTTCCCAAATGAAGGAAAGTATTCTTGAAAGTAAAAGAATATACACATTATAAGTGAGCTGAACTTACATATGTTTGTCTTTGCAGACCTAATTTTTGTCATATTCTCATCAAGTTGCTTCAGTAGGATCTCACATAGATCCATCTGTATTCCCTTTGTGACAATCTTGTAAGTTGTGCTTACTATTGTTGAGGCTATGTTGTTTAGCTTGCTAGCTTGGAAGATCTTGTAACCTATCAAACATGCACTGAACCTCAGTTCCTTGTTAGTGATGGTGTTCACCTTAAGTCCTCTTTTGTCCCACATAGATTTGGTAAGTTTTTCAACTTGTGGTCGAGAGGGATGCTTATGTGCCTTAGGTTTTTCGGTTATGGGATAACCTGTTGCAGCATGTAACACATCCTTTGTAATTTTCTTGGGTTCATCTGACCATAACTTCTGGTCGTGCATTATTCTTAGAACTAACCTAATCCAGTCAATTTTGAAAACCCTAAGGAAATATAGGGCATTTGTTATCCCTTTTAATTATAGATGTTTGTGTTCTTCCTTTAGGTTTCCTTGTGCATCACACAGCTTCTTGTAAGCTTGATCTATCTCCAAATCACCAATTTCAGCGATATTGTAGTGAATGTAGGACCTTACATCTTCTATCAGCAAAACCCTAGGTGGAATTTTTGAAAATGTGCCAGAATCATTGGGTTGTGATGCAATCTCTCGGCATATATTGTACTTAGGTTCCACACAAGTGTTGTTCTTTATCAGCTTAATGACATTCTTCTTATAATTCTTCAATTTCACTGTTATTGAAGTAGTTGCCATCATGTTTCAAATTTAGGGCTTTCTTGAAAATAATAACAGAGTTCTTCGGTGCACTTGGTACTTACTTTGATCCGTGTGGCTAGTGAGTGATCTATTTTGGAGTGCATTGGATTGAGATGAGGTTGCTTTGCTAAATACTCTCTTTTCACTCTGTCTTTGCTCTTCTCTATTTTTTCAAATCATGTGTGAGAAATGAAGTGCTTCCATCAATTATTTATAGACTTTTTCCCTAATTTTGTCATAAATGCTCAACAACTCATTGGGTCATGAAGATGGAGTTTGTCGGGAAGACTATCAAATATCATTGTCAATGTTGACAGTATGCTCGGGATAGCTGTTAAGAATTTTTCTTTTACCGATAGATCTTGGTGTAGTGTCAAGACAACATTGTAAATTTGCTTCCTTACTGATGGGTGTCAGATTACATTAGCAACTTAGCCTCTTTATGTGTTGACTGAAAATTCTTGATAAGTGTAGACATCTTATCCTTTATAGTCACCGATGATTTTTGGTATGTGTTTACCGATGGGGTTGATTTCCCATAATTGTAACAAGTAACATAATATGCATCTTTATTCATGCAGATTTTGACTATGTATCAATTTGCATAATGGAACTGATGTAAAGTATGACTTGGCATAGTGTAGTTCCATACTTGTTCATCTTTAGGCGGGGGTGGTGATGTCACTAGATCCATGGGATGAGGTGTCAGTTACTGCATTGCTTGGTCCAGCTTCCTCAATGGTTGAAGCTTTCCTCCACATTTTATTTCTCATTTTCTTGATATCTTCAATGGTGTTACCATTTTTAAAAGTGGAGGTTTATGTTATTCGGTCTCTGCAATCCTTCTTTAGATGTCCAACCTTATGATAGTGTAAACATGCCATTCCCAGGTTGGTCCAACCTCTAGACCTTTTGGTCCATGGTCTCATGCAGTTTGCAGCTATGTGACCATATCTACCACATGTTGTGCATTTTATCCATGTATTGTAGTCCCAAACATATGAATTACTAATTATCCTCGGTTTATATGCATTTTCTTCATTTTTGGGCTTTCATGCTTCAATTTTCTTCTTCCTACATTCAAGAGATGTGTGCCCATGCCTTTTTTTGGTAGGACAATACTTGTCCATATAGGTTTCCTTCTTTGGTTCTTTCACCTTTGATTTACATTCATATTCTTTATGTCCTTTCTTGCTACATTTATAACAATGTCCTATGAATGTAAATGTGGATTTAGGAATACCTTTTTCTTTTCTCCTGCAGACATTTGAGGTGTGACCTTGATTTCCATAGTGATTTCATTTCAACTTCCTTGATCTAGGATTGGTGTAGGCATCTTTTGGATCAACTTCATTTGATGACTCTTGATGCTCTATGTACCCTAGTCCAGTGTTGGTGTTGGGTCTTCTTTGTGCATTCAAGCATTCATCCATCCTTTTTGTACTCTCTTTAGCTCTCTTAATCATGTCAATATGTTGTTTTTCAATTCTAGCCTCATACTTTAGTTTTTCATTCTCCTCTCTTAGTTCATTGATAGTCCGTATTCTTTTGGTGAGTTCCACATTCATTCTATTTGCTTCTTGAATCATTAGAATAATCTAATTAGTTACCTCATGGTGATGCTCAGTAAGTCTTTGTATCTCAGACTCCTTTTCTTGTAGCTTTTCTGTGATCTTTCTTCTATCATCAATAGCTAGTGTTCTCTCTTGTTCATCTTGCCTTGCATTTTTCATCACATCAATCATCCTTACCATTTGTGTCTCTTGACTGATTTGCAGAGATTTGACTTGTCCAGCTAGATGTAGATTTATTTTAGATAGGCTTGTGATGCTTTCTTCTGATGTATCTAATGCCTTTCTTGTATTTGATCCTGAAGACTCAAAGAAATCTGGAATCTCTTCTTCTTGATAATCTATCTCATTATAGCGAGATGTCATATTCTTTCTTTCATCAAGCAACTATCTCATGTTGATTCTAGCTTCTTTATACTATTCATAGAACATCTAAATTTCAAGCTTTTTATTCTCAATATTTTTATCAAGTTTGTACTTCTCCATTGTATGATCTTTTTTATTAATCCTTTAAAATTTCCAAGAAGAGACTTAGCTCTGATACCAATTTTTGGGATTAATGGGAAGTAGTACTGAGAGGGTAGGGGTCAATCAATACCTCTAAAACTTTTAACGCTTTTCACCTTTCATCATTAGTAATCAATCTTTATTGTATTACCAACCATATCTGATGTTCTTTCTTATGAATGTAATATTAATTCATAATCTTAATTGTATGCAAAATTCATAGAAAAATTCATGAAATTAATAGACATAACACAAGATATGATATTGCAGAAAAGTCCCATTAGGAAGTAAAAAATGTGGTGGGGATGGCACCCACAAAACTTCACTATCTATAGAATGGAAGGGAGCTAGTTAAGGATTACAATTTGATCACTTCTGATGATCTACCTTGTTAGCAGTATTAATGTGGAGACCTGATAGGATCTACTATGTTAAGAGATTTAGCAACACTGTTAAGTGTGCACTCGATTAAGAGATTTACAATAGGACTGTTAAGTCCACCTTCCTTGAAAGGATTTCTTAAGTGTACCCCACTTGTTAGAATGTGTACAATATGTTTGACCTGACTATATGCAATCTATAATTTCTTATTACAGATCCATTAAAGCTCACAAAATATGAATATCACCTATAGTGATTGATTAATACCTTTTCCTACTTGTCGGTAGCTTGTGTTCTGTTCTTGAAAATTGATTTGATCTTTGTCTATGCTGCTGTATGAATTCTCTTGTCTGATCCTTAGATGCTCTTAGTGGCTATAATCATCATCAAACAACATGTTCATAATTGATTGAGCATCTTATTTATACAAGTATTGGACCTATTTTAGAATCACACATTACAATGTTAACTCTAGATCCAAGGTATACAACTTGACCTTGATCCTTTAGTTTTCATGTTTTAAATCAGTTAAACTGATAAAAACAATAATAGGTACATTTATTTTCCCTTACATAATGGATTTAAAACAAATAAAGAAGATAAATATAAAACTTTAGTGATTTATCTAACGTGGAAAGTCAGATCCAGTTTTTGCAGGATGTAACTGACTGTCGGTTGTTGATCGTCAGTGTCAGTTAAAATTTTGTCAGTGTTCCTTCTTTGAACTGGTCATCAGGCTCCCTTCATCTATCAGGTTCCACTCTTTGACTCTTTTTTTAGGTTGCACTATTGGTTACTTATCGGGTTCCTTTGTCCTTTTTGTCATCGGGTAACACTGAATAATGTTCATTGGGATGCTTTGTACTTAGCAGTATCAGTAACCTTGGTGTCGGGTAGTGTTGTGCCCTTTCTGTCTGTGTAATATAAACTGATTGTGTTTATCATGTTTTTCCTTGCATATACTAATGGCAAAATATAATGTCTTCACAACAAACCCTTCACGTTGTTCAATGTATACCTCCTCTTCTAGTATTTCATTTAGAAATGCAGATTTTACATCCATTTGGTATACTTTGAATCCTTTAAAAATAGCATAATCAAGTAGAATTATTACTCCTTCTAGTCTAGAAATGGGTGCAATTTTTTCTCCATAGACAATACCTTATTCTTGTGAATACCCTTTGCATACCAGTCTTTCTTTGTTTCTTGTGACTTCTCCATTCTCATTCAGTTTGTTTCTGAATATCAATTTGGTACCAATGAAATTTTTATCATTTGGTCTAGGTACTAATGTCCATGTTTTGTTCTTCTCAATATTTTCAATCTCTTCATTCTTTTCACTAACCCCATTCTTCATTCTCAAGTTCATTATTAACAAATTTAGGCTCAAAATCACAAATCAAAAATCTAGTGTTAAGTGACTTCTTGTTCTCATTCTAGCTCTTTTGTCTCCAATGATTTGGTCCTATGGATGGTGTCTTCTGACATATTTTGCAAGTATAGGTTTAGATCTTTGTTAATCATTCTAATCATCATTTTGACCTTCATCTTGATCTTCGTCGCTCAGTTCAGCATTGTGAGCATTTTCCTGATACTCGATGTGTGCATCCTGCTGCTCGATTGCATTGTTCTATCACTCGGGAGTGGTACAATGTTGCTCGGGAAGAGTTTCAGGTTCAGCAATATAGACAAATATTTTGTAATCTTTTGGTTCCTTTCTACTTTCCTCATCATTTTTCTCAACAAATTCATCCACTTTAACATTTGCACTTTCAATGATTTTGTTAGAAGATTTGTGTGAGGCCTACCCCTGTCTGACATAATCTTAACACTATTTCTCTTTCATATGTTCTCTTGTCGATTCAGATTTTGTTATAGTTGGACTTTTGGAACACATGTATTACTTTATGGATTGTTGAAACC
>MU228157.1:3061468-3115916 GCA_018584345.1 Thuja plicata | reverse complement strand
TTCTTTTTCATTTGATACTTCTATTCCCCAGTCCTCAGGATCCTCAGTATATGATCCTAACATTGTGTTAGTACATTTAGTCTTCTCATTAGTTTCTTGTACCTCTTGCTCTTTTCACTGTCCTTCCCTGTCTTTACTATTGACTTCTTTAGTTTTTCTCCCTACTGGGATCCATTTCTGAATTTTTTTCTGAATAACTTTCTCTGGACATTTTTTTGCCTAGTGACCCGCCTTTTTGCAATGGAAACATGCAAAGGGTATAGTTTCATACTCTATGGCCTGTTCCCACATACCCATCTTAGATTTCAAACTAATTTTTTTTGGCATATCCTTGTCCTGCATAATCCCAACATAGACACGGGCATAGGTTAACCTCCGTCTCGCCGCTGTCACATTATCTATCGACAAGAGTTCACCAAATGAACTAGAAATACCAACAAAATATCTTCTAGCCAATATTCAAGAGGCAATCCGTGTAGCTTTATCCATACTGGAACTTGTCGAGCTTTGTCCTCCTCAAATACAAGATTTGGACTCCATTTTTGGAGAATAAGAGTGTTTTTCCCAATCAGCCATGGCCCGCTGCAAAGAATATTCATTCTATCTTCTTCACAAGAAAAAAAGAACGACATACATCCCTTAGCCATAGCTACCACCTCTACCTGTCCTTTCAAAGCCCATTTTCGGGAAACAAAATCCCTAACCACTTCGATGTTAGGTCTCACTCTTACAAATCTACCAACTAGTGAATTTTTCATTCTTGTTATAGAAAAATCGATGGTCTGGTCTGGGATTTCAATAGCAAAGCTTCCCTGAGAAGGTTTTGAAACGTTCTTCACCGGAGGTAAAGAAGATTTACCTGTGGTTTAATGCCAAATAGAGATGCCCATTTCCTCGTTTGCCCCAGCCCAGCCTCCTATCTGGGACCCCCTCCTGGGTCCTCTGGCGCTTGTCCCGCATCGGGATCCAATCCTATGATCTCGATGTCCTTCCCATCATTCCGCTTGCTGCGCTTAGAGGATTCTGCCTCCTCCCGAATTCTCCCACCCAAATTCAAAGTAGAATCCGGACGCTCCTGCTCCCTCCCTCGCTCCCGCTCCATCAGTTGTATTAAATTGAAATTAGTTAGGTTTGGAGAAACATTGTTGGTAAGACATTGTTATCATATTTGTTCATCTCAAATGAAATAAATCTACCAATCAAACTATCAAGAGTAACATTGTTATTTTCTATTGCTCTCATTTCTTGAATTGCAGATACTCTAATACCATAAACAGGTAGTAAGGTTCTCAGAATTTTACTTACAACTGTTTCTTCCTCAAGTACTCCTCCTACTCCTCGGATAGAATTGACAACTACTTTGATTCTACTATTGTACTGAGTGATTTTCTCTCCTTTCATTCTTAGGTCATCAAACTTTCCTCTTAGACTTTCAACTTTATCTCTCAGCACATTGGTGTCTCCTCCATGTACTAGCTTGAGTTTGTCCCACATTTTCTTTGCAGTGGTGCATGATTTGACATCTTAAAATTCAGCATCAGATAGGGAAGGATCAAGTTCTATCATCATATAATTGTGTTCATGTTTCTCTCTTAATTGATCAATAGTTAGAGGTCTAGTAGGTGCAACATATTCAGCATCCAAGTATTGTGTGACATCATTTCAAATACCTGATAAATGGACTCTTATCCTACTTTTCAATGATGCAAAGTTGTCTTTGTTCAACTTAGGCACATCCCTTTTACTCATCTTGTGATCTTTAGCTTGAGTTTTTAAAATCTTTTCCAAGCACCAAAGCCCTGATACTAGTTGTTAGAATAACTGAGAGGGGGGGAGGGGTGAATTAGTGGCCTCAAAAATTAATCCAAATGATCCAACCAAAACTTATATCTTAAATATAATACCTTCAGTTATCTTTTAGTCCTACAAGATGTATGCCTCTACATATTCTTAAGAAATATATACTTCTCGATAAGATAAACTGTTTATCTTTTTCTAGCCTTTACCAAATAGTAGCAATTAAGCTTAGTGTTTAACGACCAATCCAGTTTTAGTAATGCGTAAAGTAAACTATCAATGAAATGAAAGAAATACGCATTTGACACATGGATTCTAATGTGGAAACCCTGTTATGGGAAAAACCACTTGAGATGGTAAACCTAAATTTTCACTCTTCTGAAGTAAGATCGGTGAAGATCCAACCCTATTAAAGGTTACAAACACACTGTTAAGTGTGACCTTATTAGATGATTCAAAACTAATAGTTTGTCTTTTGACCTAGAATTCGCTATGTTTTCAGCAAGAAAACATTTTGATACTCGAGTATCTCAATACATTAAGGATGGTTAAATCACACTCGACTAAGAGATTTTTTGAATCAATGGTTAAACTAAAATAGTAAATGATCTATTTAATAATACAAATTCAACTTATATATTTTTAGATCTATTACTAGTCCAATAATACCTCTCTGATCAATATGCTCTTCAATTCCTTTTCTCCCCTTCTTTCTTCTTTTCTAGTTGGTGAATGCTCTTGCTTCTGTTGCTCAGTGTTTGCAAAATTCTTGGCTCTATTCTTCAGCCTATATGATCAGATCTGCATAAAGACTTCTATCTTCACCAAAATTATATTCAACATTCCTCTTCTTATAATGAATCACTTGTCTCTTTATCTAGACATGATTTTTTTGATGACAATTATTCAATTGTGTATTGTCATTGATGTTTACACAAATGTAGTGATGTTTACACAAATGTATAATCCTATCCAAGCATAGTCAGTTCATGCCAAGTACTTTTAGGAATTGAAGAGGACCAAAGTGATTTTTTAGTTTTAACCGAGTTCACTTGAGCATTATAGTTTTGGTCAGGCGTTGAAGGATTTCAATGTTGACCGGGTTAAACAGTTAGTGTTAGTCGACTAACAATAGTTTACATTTTATGTTTAATTGGTTATATGAAGCCAACAAACATGATTTTTACTATTTATTTGGAAGGTTATTAAGACTGACTTGACAAGGATTATCATATATATATAAGGTCAAGTTTGGATTGAATATGTAGAAGTAAGAAAGCAAGATATGTGTTTATGAAATGACGAGTGAAGGTGAAATCAGATGGGATTCTGATTGAGGATAGAACACATAGAGCTGCAACAAAATATTTGATCAGTAAGGATCAAGTAATTAAATCTAGAACAGAGATCTGAATCAGCAAAGATATTTTCTTATCAAAATAGGTCAATCCATTTTTACTTTCTAACAATTGTAGCAGTGATCAAAATATCTTAAACAGAGTAGACTTAACAGTCTTTTAAATCCTCTCACAAGGTCACATTTCTGCATTGAAGTGTTTGAAGACCTCTAACAAGGCCACTCCTTACATGGTGATTAAATCCTCTAATAGGGCCACACCTAACAATGTGTTATTATAACCTTTAACATGGTTGGCTCCTAACAGGGCTCACTTCAAAAGAGAGAAAAATAGTGACTAGTTGCTATTGGTGGTTTTTCCCATACTGGGTTTCCACATTAAATCTTGGTCTTATCTATGTACATGGTATTTGATTTATGTTTTATGTTTTTTTAATTAATTACTAAAGGATAATCATAGTTAATAAGATTTTCTATGTTAATCGAGTGACTGTAGAATATTTGTGTTAGCCGAGAAACAATGATAAATTTATTTAAGAAGTCTAAGGGACTTGGATTTTTTCGTGTGGTAATTGATTCACCCCTCCCCTCTCAGTTACTCAACTCATTTCCAACAATTGTTATCAGAGCACTAAGTGATTACAAGGAAGGTTTCAAGGCCTAAGCTAAAGATCATATATGTCTTACAGAAGGGAGATCCCAAAGCTTAACAAAGACAATTTTTCTACATGGAAATACTTGATGAGGCTACATCTATCTACTATTGGAGATATTGGTTTGCAATTCTTGGACCATAGGTATGTGGAACCACTGAGACCTCTTACTATGGATTAGATGATAGACATGATGCATCATAATATAATGATGATTGATATAGCCTCAGCACTCAGCTATTTTGAATTTGATGAAGTCAAGGACTACCCTACTACCTTTGATATGTGGAACAAACTGCATGATATTCATGGAGGAGATGTCAATGTAAAGAGAGATAAAGAAGAAAGTATTTGAGGTCAATTTGATCAGATGAAAATGAAATCAGGAGAAGAAATTACAAAATACAGTGAAAAAATCAAGAAAAG
Organism: Thuja plicata; assembly: GCA_018584345.1. Classification (NCBI taxonomy): domain Eukaryota; kingdom Viridiplantae; phylum Streptophyta; class Pinopsida; order Cupressales; family Cupressaceae; genus Thuja; species Thuja plicata. The sequence continues at coordinate 3,111,683 of MU228157.1, read as the reverse complement.
TGTCAGTGCCATCAGGGCTGCCAGTGGAGTGATTGAAGACACAAAAGTGGTTAGTAAGGTATTGAGAACTTTACTTCCTATATATGCAATTAGAGTTTCAGCTATTCAAGGGATGAGATACAGTAATGGTGTAACTCTAGATGGATTGGTTGGAATACTTATAGCTTTTGAGTTGGATAACTTTGATAATTATTCTCCCAATCCTAGCAATCTTGAGTCTTCATTCAAAGCTAAATTAAACCTTGGAAAGATGAAAGGTAAATAGATTGATAGTGATGATGAATCTGATGATGAAGATCTGGAAATCATTGAAGCATTACTTGCAAGGAGAGCTACAAAATGAAAAGGTTAGTATAAAGGAATTATACCATTGATTTGCATTTTATGTGATGAGGTTGGTCACATTGCTGCTAAGTGTCCAAAAAAGGAAGACAAAGGAGAGAGAAATTTCAACAAGTACAAAGGCAAGAAATATTTCAAAAGCTACAAGGACAAAGGCAAGAAATCTTGTTATATTTCTAAAGATTCTAATAGTGATAAAGATGAAGATGAAATGGTTTATATTTCTATTAAGGATGAGTGAGATGATGAAGATAATGAAAAGACAACACTATATTCTCATATTAGCAAGAATGACACTTGGATAATTGATAGTGGTTGTTCTCACCACATGACTGGTGATAAAACCAAATTTGAACATCTTGAGCACTATGATGGTGGGAGTGTCAGTATTGAGAATGATGAACCCTGCTATGTGAAAGGTAAAGGTTGTATTGCTTTAACATAAGGTCAAATGTGATAATTCTTATTGGGTTGAAGGACTAAAGCATAATCTAATAAGTGTGGTGTAGCTGAATAACATTGGTTTCAAGGTAGAATTCATGAATGGGAAGGCCAAGCTCCTAGATGGTAAGGGGAACCTAGTTGGAACTAGCAGGCTAACAAAAGGTAATCTATTCTATCTTGATCTCACTAAAATTTCATGTTTTATTGCACAATTAAAATAAATTTGGTTATGGCATAAAAGGTGTAGATGTCCAAAAATATTAATATTATTATTAATATTAATTTCCCTTTCTCTTCTAACTATTAAAATTAATTAAATAGTTTCATAGTTGGTATTTATCAATGATAAAATACTATTCCAATGTATTTTATTTAAAATACACTTACCTCACAAAATCCCCTTTTTAATAAATTTATATTTATTAAATCCCTTCATACTCCTAATTCTTCTAAACTATGATTTATTCAAATCTAATTTGAATTATAATCTAAACCCTAGCTAGGAGCCTAATAATCCAACCTAGAGACCTACCCTAAGCCTACCCTATTCCTACTCTACTCCCATCACCTCACTTCCTAAGCATGCTTCCCTACCTAACTGTCCTCTAAATAATACTTAAAGGGTGATTCCTAACCTTTTTAGGGCTAATGGAATGCTCACCCACATGGAGAAATTCTCTACAAAAAGGTCACCCATTCCTCTTAAATTCCTCTTACAACTTTGTGTCCCACTTGGAATTCTTGAGCCACTAAATATTAAATGCTATCTTTGACTCAAAATTGGCCATCCCCTCAAGCCTATGTGTCCCTTATGTGGCTCTTATGTGGATGCCACATAGATTCCACATCATCCAAGCCCTCTTATTCTCCTCCAAAATTCTGTAAATAGAGGCCTTCTCCTCTTCATTTTTCATCTCTCATTTTGCATTGTTATCATGCTAGAATTGTTTTAGAATTTCATAGCTAGTTTTCATGCTTAGAGTTTCTTATTTAATTCACATAGAAATCACATTATAGGCTTGAATTTGTTAAATGAATAATAGTTTCTTTCATATCCATATCATTTCATAGTTTTATCAATCATCTTGAAGAAGATTTGAGACTAGTTCTTCATACTAGCTCTTGAATCTTTCTTCATTGTTCTAAATTTGCATTGGATTCGGGATTCACTTCACTTGTGTGTTTGAGAGAGCACACCCACATTCATCCAAAAATAGAAAATCAAATAAGTACAATAGGGTGTATTTTACTTGTTTTTATCTCAATCCAATGTTATGTTGAAGTCTTGTTTGGCTCTTGCTTCTTTCATGAATTCTATGTGCTAACCCACTAACTTGTCATGTTTGAGCTTTCTCCCACCAGATAGAAGATTTCCTCATACTAAAAAAGGTTATGTCACGTGAAATTTGATAACTTGGTATACATAAGAAAGAACAAAAGAGTAAGAGGTATTCCTATCCTAAAGAAACCTAAATTAGCAATATGCAAACAATGTCAAATTGGGAAGATGGGCAAAACTAGTTTCAAGAGCAAGAATTACAATACAGAAGAAGTCTTGGAATTGGTAATCATAATTTATGTGGACCAATTGGAAAAAAAAGTTACATAGGTGAGAATTATTTCATTCTATTTTTTGATGACCATTCCAAAATTATGACTGTTATGTTTCTGAAAGAAAAATTAGAAGCTTTTTAGAAGTTCAAGTGGTACCTTGCCAAAGTTGAAAAATAAAAAGGAAAGAAATTTAAATGATTAAGATCTGATAGAAGAGGTGAATTCATCTCTAATTAATTCAATGAATTCTACAATGAAAAAGGAATCAAAAAACAATTATCCACCCCAAGTAATCCATGGCAGAATGGGATAGCAGAAAGAAGGAACATATCTATTATGGATTGTGCAAGAACCTTGATGATTGAAAAGAATGTTGCTACCAAATAATGGAAGGAAGCCATCAACACTACAATTCACACCTTGAACTGATTTGAACTGAAGAAAGGTATTGAGAAGACACATTTTGAATTATGGTATGGCTATAAACCTAATGTTCATTATTTCAACGTATTTGGAAGCAAATGTTACATCTTGAAGGAAGAAAGAAATGGACAATTTGATGTAAAAGGTGATTAAGAGAGATGTGAAGAATAGAGTAGTAAAAAGCCTTAGGATTACAAAAAATTTGTGTATTATGAACTTGATACTATACCTAAGACACAAGAAATGGTGATTGGATAGCATCCCTATCAACCATTGAATTCATCTGCAAAAACTCAAACAGTTCAACCCAAGTTGCAACCTGTGCAACCCGAGTTGCTAGTAGAGGAAACTGAATCACAAATAGAGGGAACCAAGTCATAGAGAAAGGCACCCAAGTCTCAGACAAAGGTGCTTGATTCTTAGATAGTGGAACCTAAGTATCAGATAGAAGAGAATAAAAAAACTTTTGAGCATGGTGAACCAAGTGGAACAAGCCCAGAATCAAGAAGGAAGGATCCTATACTTGTAAAATATGTCAGAAGGCATCATGCACCAGAAAAATAATTGGAGATTAGATAGAAGGTGTAATGACAAGGAATAAAATTAAAGGTACATATTTTCTTAGTTAAATTGAACTTAGAACTATTAAAGATTCATTGAATGATGAAAGTTGGATCAAAGCAATGAATGAAGAGATTGAGCAGATAGAAAAGAACAAAACCTGGACTCTTGTACCTAGACCAAAAGATAAGAATGTGATTCATACTAAGTGGGTTTTTAGAATCAAGATGAATGAAAAGGGAGAAGTTTCCAAAAACAAGGAAAGATTAGTATGTAAATGATATGCTCAAGAAGAGGGTATTGATTATGGATAAACATTTCCTCATGTTGCAAGACTTGAAGGAGTCAAAAATCTTCTGGCATATTCTGCACACAAAGGATATAAGCTATATCAAATGGATGTAAAATCTGAATTCCTGAATGGAATTCTTGGAAAGAGGTTAGTCTCCTGGACAAGCAAGAAACAAAACTGCATTTATCAATCTATAGCAGAGGTAGAGTATTTTGCTGCAACAGTGAATTGTTCAAATATTATATGGTTCAAACAATTGATGTCATGTATGAAGGAAGAAATTAAAGAACTATTCATTATCTACTGTGAAAACACTAGTGCTATTAACATTTCAAAAAACCCTGTGATGCATACTAAGACTAAACATATTGCAATTAAGTACCACTTCTTGAGAGAATTGGTACAGGACAAGGAAGTAAGATTGGACTATGTGAATACTAAAGAACAAATTGCAGACATATTCATAAAACCATTACCTAAGGATGCATTTTTTAATCTTAGAGGAAAGCTAGGGGTGATTCCCCTAACTAAGGCTCACTAAAACACAATTTAGTGATGCATCTACCGAGTTATAGAATAGATTCAACATATTGATGCAGATATTCAGAGCTTATTGCATATTAATCAGTACAAACAAGTACATTACAACATCATTGGATATATATATTAGTTGGTATTTTTGGCATTGGTTGTCAAAGAGGGAGAGATTACTGATGTCATAAATATTACTGATGGAGACATTGATGATAGAGGGAGAAACTTTATCAGAAACAGTGAATGATGTAAGAGGGAGAAATCTATATTTTAGAGATTGTGATGGTAGAGGGAGTTTTTGGATGAGAATCAGAATGAAGCTAAGGACATTAATAAAAATTACATTCTTTTGTTTGTTACTCTATAATTCTTTGTATTATGACATGTTGTGTTGCCATCAATGCCAAAGAGGGAGATTGTTGATGACAATTATTAAATTGTGTATTGTTATTGATGTTTACACAAATGTAGTGATGTTTACACAAATGCCTAATCCTATCTGAGCACAGTCAGTTCATGCCAAGCACTCTGGGGCATTAAAGAGGACCAAAGTGATTTTTAGTTCTAACCAATTTCACTCAGGCATTACAGTGTTGGTCGGGCATTAAAGGATTTCGATGTTGACCGGGTTAAACAGTTAGTGTCAGCCAACTAACAGTAGTTTAGATTTTATGTTTAATTGGTTATATGAAGCTGATAGACATGAGTTTTATTATTTATTTGGAAGGTTATTAAGACCGAATTGACAAGGCTTATCATATATATATGTATATATGTATATATATATAAGGTCAAGTTTGGATTAAATATGTAGAAGTAAGAAAGCAAGATATGTGTTTATGACATGAAGAGTGAAGGAGAAATCAGATGGGATTCTGATTGAGGATAGAACACACTGAGCTACAATAGAATATCTGATCAATAAGGATCAAGTAATTAAATCCAAAATAGAATCAGCAAAGACATTTTCTTATCAAAATAGGTCAATCCATTGTTAATTTCTAACAATTGTAGCAGTGATCAAAATTTCTTAAACAGAGTAGACTTAACAATGTTTTGTAAATCCTCTCACAAGGTGACATTTTTGCATTAAAGTGTTTGAATACCTATAACAAGGTCACTCCTTATAGGGTGATTAAATCCTCTAACAGGGTCACACCTAATAGTGTGTTATTATAACCTTTAACAGGGTTGGCTTCTAATAGGGTTCACTCCAGAAGAGTGAAAAATACTGACTAGTTGCAATTGGTGGTTTTTCCCATATTGAGTTTTCATGTTAAATGTTGGTGTTATATGTATACATGTTATTTTCTTTATGGTTTATGTTTCTACAATTAATTACTAAAGGATAATCATATTTAATAAATTTTTCTATGTTAACCGAGTGACAGTAGAATATCTGTGTTAACCGAGCAATTGTGATAAATTTGTTTGAGACATCTAAGGGACTTGGATTTTTTTTTGTGGAAAATGATTCACCCCTCCCTTCTCAGTTACTCAACTCATTTCTAATAGATTTAGCCATTCAATCTTCTTTTTTTCATGGTAGATCACTTTCTTGATCCGTAAATCTTCCCATGCTTACTTTAATCCGTAAAGCTCTCCTTCAAATTTATTCCACAAATCTCTCCTTTTTATCTGTTCTTAGTTTTAGTTCAACTGATCGATGAAAATAAAGAAATCAATCAATTAACTCTAAATATAGCTCCTTCCAGCTAAGTGTATTTTTTCATTCTTTATCTTCAGTTCTGATTGGTGATCAACTTCAAGTTAGCTCGGTCATTAACTCCAGTTGTCCTTGGTAACAACTTTAGTTATTGTTGGTTATTGTGGTTCTCAGTATACACTGTGAACTACTCGGTGACTCTTGCTTGGTTTATACTATCCATTGGTTTTTACTGTCACTAGGTGTATGCTATCACTTGGCGTATACTGGCTTTTATGTTTTACTGATAACATAAACTTTGTCTCTTCAACTCTTGAAGTCTATGACAATATGTGTATGACCAATTAGATTATATCAAGTTGACATCAATGAGAATATAATACATTAACTAATTTAATGTCTTGCATTCACTTTTTCATCTCGATGGTCATCAAATTCTCATCTTCAAACATTTAATCAGTTATAGTTCATCATTATTATTTAGAGATCATGCAACAACAAGTTTCTTAGAATCTCACCATGCTTGGCTTGACTATGGTTTTATCTCAAGATTCTGAGATAAATCTCTTCTCTGGGTCATTGAACACCTTACTAACACTAGAGTCTATCTTGAGATTGAGTTACTACCACATATCTCATAATATTTGAATGGGAGCTCTAACCCTAGTTTTTCCATGAGATCCAGTGACAAATATTTTCATTACTAACTTTAACCATCTTCTCCCAATCTCTAGATGTTAGCAACAACTGTGATCATATTCTGAGTTTGAGCGACTAAAGGATCTCTTGATTGCTACAAGTTTCTTTACTAACTGTCAAGATTATGAGATCCAAAGAAACCCTTGAAACATCCTTTCTCTAAATCATTGAATGTTAATCTCTTAACTATTATGATTACAAGATATAGCGACAATCGTAAACCTTCTTTTCTCTCCTAATCTCACAATGCTTCATAAAGATTTGATTAAATTATGAGATTGAGCATACACCACTCATCTTGTGAACCTCTAGGACACATGTTAGCATCTGATCAAATATCATCACTATATCTCATGATCACTAAATTATTTATGGTTTGCTTATTTTATTTGGAGATTCAGCGATAGCCACACATCTGCATCATAATCAACAGTCATCGCTAAGATTTTTTTTAACTCTAGTCATGTTCTAAGGTTCAAAAACCATTATAGTTCTTGTAATATCCAAATAAAAGCTTTAACCATAATTTATTTATGAGATTTAGGGATAAATTCTTTCTCCCAATAGTTGGATACTTGGCTTAACTTGGCTTAACTCACGAGATCTAGGGATAGCCTTTGATCTTTAATAGCATCGATGATCCACGCTTGATCTCCATATTTTAAATGACTTAGCCGCTACTTCATGAGATTCAGCGACATAAAATCATCGTTAATTCTTTTACTTTGTCTCTCAATATATTGACCATGATATTTACAAGATTCAGAGGTTACCTTTTCCTTTTTTCTCTGAATCAGTGAATACTCAAAACTAATTGTCAATTCTTAGGAGATTTGGAGATAGCTACTTCACTAGATCACTGAACATTTATAATTAACCACCATCCTTTTTGAGACTTAGAGAAAGCCTTTTCGCCAGGTGTCTTAATAATCATAACTCACCACTGATCTTTACGAGACTTAGAGACTTGAAAGAAATAAAAGACTCATGTGCATAAAAGGGGTGATTATGAATGTCAACTTGAAAACATAAGAAGTAGAGCATGACTTAGAAACTTTAAAAGAAATAAACCCTACCAAAGGAAAATAAGATCTAGGGTTTATAGCTTTTAGACATTTTGGAAGCAATATTTCCTTGAGACTCAAACATTTTCAGAAATTTTGCAGGAACATTTGAAATTACTAGATGCAAAGGCACAATTTATTTGACACCAAGAGAAAAATTTTGATACATCTTAAAAAACCTAAAATACACCCAGAAATCCCTATTCCAGAATCTTTCATGGTACATGATCTATCACACATTAGCATTAGCTTGGATATCTTTGAGCATCATTTGAAGGCACCATTTCAATCTTTGGATTATGTGCATCATTCAAAGACATTCATCTTGCTTCCTAAAAATTCCTATCTAAAATGGGAAGTAATATTTTACACATTTATGGTGTTGTTTCTTCCCAAGGGAAGGATTTTTTTTCAACATTAATGGATCATATTTAGCATCCAGTGTCGAGAATCTACGAACACTACATGTAATTAATCACTTCATATCATTTGAGGGGGTCATATGATCTTATCTTCTTTCTCTCCTATGGGGAGAAAATATTATACATTGGGGTAGAATTAGTCCATAGGATTTATTACGAGTCCTCCATCTTTCATGTTTCCTCTTCTTCACTTGTACATGTCATTACATCTTATCTCTTTTTTGGAGGGTGGTTTTGGTCCCACTAGGTTTTCCTTGTTTCCCCTTTTATGAGAGATTTAATTGTACATGGGTACCTAACATGGCTAGTAGCCAGGACTTATTTTTTGTCTTGTCCTCCTAGGCTATTCTTAAGGGGGGTTATTAGTGTAATTATTTAGTTTAATTTCACTTAGGTTTTTTAAGTCTACTTAGTCATTGATTTCCATCCGACACTTGTCTATACAAGTTGTCATTGTTTAGGAGTTGTTTAAAGAAATGTCTAGAGAAGTTTCAATTCTATTTTGACACCTCATCCTAGGTTTGTGGTGGATTACTATACTTGACACAATCTAGACTAGAAATTATGAATGTTGTTTGCATTGTTGCTAGATTTCAACCAGAAACAAATCACATATTGTTGTTGTTAAGAGGATATTAAAATACTTGAAAGGGATAGTTGATTATGGATTATCGGTGATCTCACAATAGTGTGTCCCACTTTTTGGGATGAAGGAAATCAGTCTTTCCAAAGAAAAATTCAATTTTAATGCCTTCGTTTGAAGCCCCCTCTTCTCATGAAGGGGTTAATTGACTTTGAGAGAAGTATCCTATGTGGGTTACTTTGCACAAAGGCCCCCCTTTGTGTGAACTACCCCATGTAGGGTACTTTGCGCAAACACCCCTTTCGAGCAAAGCCATTTTGGACCAGATTTTTTATATATTTCTGATTGCCCATTTCATTTTCACCATTTATTGATGGAGATTTTGTGGACCCGGGGCTTAGAACAAATCAGTGATGTCTAGTAGGACGTCAGTAGATCCTAAGATTTTTCAACTTATTTTGATTGTTATTAGTATCAGGTATACACATTTTTTTCATTTTTATTATAAATTATATGTTTTATATTTATTTTAATTAGTTATTTGTTTTAAATAATTTTTAGTTAATAGAAATGTTAGAAAATCATAGTAGAATTTTAGAATATGTTAGAAAATTATAGTAGTATGTTAGAGAATAATAGTAGAATGTTAGGAAATATTAGAAAAATGTAGTAGAAATGTTAGAATATGCTAGAAAATTGTAGTAGTATGTTAAAAAAATGTTAGAAAGTCAGTAGAATGTTAGAAAATGTTAGAAAACATTAAAAAAAACCATAGTTGAAATGTTAGAATATGTTATAAAATTGTAACTTAGTATACATTAGAGAATATTAGAAAATCATAGTAGAATGTTAGCAAATGTTATAAAATTGTAGTAGTATGTTAGAAATTGTTAGAAAATGATATAAAATTGTAGTAGAATGTTAGAAAATGTTAGAAAATATTTAGAAAACATTATAAATCATAGTAGAAATATTATAAAATGTTAGAAAATATTAAGATCTTATAGAAATTATTAAAAATATTTTTTTTTAAATTGATTTTAGTTAGTTATTCTCTCTCTCTCTCTCTCTCTCTAGATCTTTAAATTATGTACATATGCTCTAGAGTTATGTATAAAGGTTAATCATGTATAGTTAGATGTTAAAATATTATCCTAAGAGGACCTCCTAGTACATCTTAGGACCATTTAAGACACTTAGAGGACCCCTTAGTACACCTTAGGACCATTTACGACCCCTATCATGACATAAAACTCTATAATAACCCAAGTAGAACCCTTTAAAACACCTAGGATGACCTATTAGAACTCTTTAAGAACCGTTAGGACCCTTAAGACATAATAAGACAACTTACTTGACCTAATAGGACCTATTAATACCAATTAGTACATCCAATGACCCTTTAGGACTATTAGTACACCCTAGGTCCCTTTAGGACTCCTATTGTGACATAAAACTCTTTAAGAACCCTTAGGACCCTTAAGACCTTGAATATGACCACTTAAGACCTAATAGGACCCCTTAAGACCTAATTAGAGTAATAGGACCTATTAATACCAATTATTACATCCAAGGACCCTGTAGGATAATTAATACATCCTAGGACCCTTTAGGAGCCTTAGTACACCTTAGGACCCTTTAGGACACCTATTGTGACATAAAAATATTTAATAATAGAAGTAGGACCCTTTAAAACACCTAGGATGACCTATTAGAACTCTTTAAGAATCCCTAGGACCCTTAAGACCACTTAAGATCTAATAGGACTAATACAACCTATTAAGACCAATTAGTAGATCCTAGGACCCTTTATGACTATGAGTACACCTAGGACCCTTTAGGACCCCTATTGTGATATAAAAATCTTTAAGAACCCAAGTAGAAAACTTTAATACACCTAGGATGAGCTATTAGAACTGGTTAAGAACCCTTAGGACTCTTAAGACCTAAAAAGACCACTTAGTTGACCTAATAGAACCTATTAATACCAATTAGTACATCCAAGGATCCTTTAGGACTATTAGTAAACCCTAGGTCCCTTTAGGACCCATATTGTGACATAAAACTCTTTAAGAATCCTTAAAACCTAGAATATGACAACTAAAGACCCAATAGGACCCCTTAAGACATAATTAGAGTAATAAGACCTATTAATACCAAATATTACATCCATGGACCCTTTAGGACAATTAGTACATCCTAGGACCCTTTAGGACCCTTAGTACACCTTATGACCCTTTAGGACCCTTATTGTGACAAAAACTCTTTAAGAACCTAATTAGGACCCTTTAAAACACCTAGGATGACCTATTAGAACTCTTTAAAAACCCTTAGGACCCTTAAGACCTAATAAGACCACTTAAGACCTAATATGACCTATTAAGACCAATTAGTACATCCTATGACCCTTTAGGACTATGAGTACACTCTAGGACCCTTTAGGACCCCTATTGTGACATAAAATTCTTTAAGAACCCATTTAGAACCCTTTAAGACACCTAGGATGACCTATTAGAACACTTTAAGAACCACTTACTTGACCTAATAGGACCTATTAATAGAAATTAGTACATCCAAGGACCCTTTATGACTATTAGTACCCTAGGTCCCTTTAGGATCCCTATTGTGACATAAAACTCTTTCAAAACCCTTAGGACCCTTAAGACCTAGAATAGGACTACTTAAAACCTAATAGGACCCCTTAAGACTTAATTGTAGTAATAGGACCTATTAATACCAATTAGTACATCCAATGACCCTTTAGGACAATTAGTACATCCTAGGATCCTTTAGGACCCTTAGTACACCTTAGGACCCTTTAGGACCCCTATTATGACGTAAAACTCGTTAAGAACCCAAGTAGGACCCTGTAAAACACCTAGGATGTCCTATTATAACTCTTTAAGAATCCCTAGGACCCTTAAGACCTAATAAAACCACTTACATGACCTAATAAGACCTATTAATACCAATTAGTACATCCAAGGACCCTTTAGGACTATTAGTATACCCTAGGTCTCTTTTGGACCCCTATTGTGACATAAAACTCTTTAAGAACCCTTAGGACCCTTAAGACCTATAATATGACCACTTAAGACCTAATAGGACCCCTTAAGACCTAATTAGACTAATAGGACCTATTAATACCAATTAGTACATCCAAGGACCCTTTAGGACAATTAGTAATTCCTAGGACCCTTAAGGACCCTTATTGTGACATAAAACTCTTTAAGAACCCAAGAAAGACCCTTTAAAACACCTAAGATGACCTATTAGAACTCTGTAAGAATACATAGGACCCTTAAAACCTAATAGGACTAATATGACCTATTAAGACCAATTAGTACATCCTAGGACCCTTTAGGACTATGAGTACGCCCTAGGACCCTTTAGGACCCCTATTGTGACATAAAACTCTTTAAGAACCAAGTAGAACCCTTTAAGACACCTAGGATGACCTTTTGGAACTCTTTAAGAACCACTTACTTGACCTAATAGGACCTATTAATACCAATTAGTACATCCAAGGACCCTTTAGGACTATTAGTACACCCTAGCTCCCTTTAGGACCCCTATTGTGACATAAAACTCTTTAAGAACCCTTAGGACCCTTAATACCTAGAATAGGACCACTTAAGAACCCAAGTAGAACTCAAATAGTATTGTAAATCTAAGTATATTTTTATATATTCAGATATTTATTTCTATTTTACACACAGTTATAACATGTAATCAAGTACTTAATTTTTAACACTTATCTTTCACATGTTACATATATATATGGCCACTCATGATGTACTATCTCAGGGTGTACCTCACACTCCTGATCTTGCAACTATTTTTTAGACTACTCAGGAAGAGAGCGATTGACTTAGAGAGTCCATCCATACATTTCAGCCTGGCATATACATAGATATGTGTATTACTATATTAAGGATTTTGAAGAATATGACTACCAGATTGAGATCTCACTCTTCCTTCACACAAAAAGTTATTGGTAGTATTTTTCAAGATTTGAGAGTCGAGGTCTCAGGTGATGTTTCCTTGGAGATGGTCCTAAGCCATGTCCCTGAGGAAATCATTAAATGAGAGGTTTTCCCATTTTATGATGGGAAGCCCAAGGTGAGGGTGTATCAGGTTGGATTCCTCAGATTGTATGCATGATATACCCCCATTTTTTTGTATCACATGGTCGTTATCCTAATAATGACTAGATACCATTATATTTTTCCTAGCAGTTGTACGGTGAGTTCCGTTTGGGAATTAGGGTCAACTATTTAGATCTTCCTAGATATTATGGCCAATGACGTGGTAGAGTTGTAGATCGTGATCAGTATTGTAGGGCTAATCAAGTCATATGTTCTCATAGATAGTTGGTTGGTTAGAGGACTCCAGGAGTGGCACCAGTGATGGTTTCTACTACAGATAGAGTGGTCTTTACTTCCCAGAGGGGAGTAGTTGAAAAGATAAGGGAGATTGCTTCTGTAGCCACCTCCATCACTTCTAACACAGTGGGAAGATATATTTTTATTAGAGTGAGTCAAGCCGAATCATCTTCTAAGGCTTCATCTAGTACTTTTGCAGGGGTTAGTGATGACACATATAGAGCTGCAAGTCATCCTCCACTAGGAGAGATACGAGCACTTTCTAGACATCATAGTCATTTGGTTGTGGCTTTACTTCCTGCAGGACCTCATGTAGTCATATTCTTATATTTCATACATGTAGAGGATCCTGATACAATCAATCAGAGATGTCATCAAACTTGCACAGGGTCCTTTAGTTCCACCAACATAGGACACACCATCTAGTCATGCACAACATAGTTCACAACACTCTGCAAAGCGCTCTGCACCCACATATCAGTCTATAACTATACAACCATGTATATGGGTTGCAGATATGCACATCACAACTAAGGGCCTAGACACATTTGATGAGTAGTTGAGTGGCTTGAGTTAGGTGGACACTCGCACTGATGTTGGATCATTTATGGATTTTTTATTGCATCCTGGTGGTTCAAAATATACAACACTCCCCTCCTAGCTACACACATCCCTACACTCTTCATTACTAGAGATGTTCGGGACTAGAGGTGGTGTGGGTGATGCATTTCCTGATGATGTTTCATTCTCATTTGGTGTGAAATGTGTCCTGCACCATTCAACAACATCATGTGCATTTTTTATATGAACTCCCTTATAATTTATTTAATACTTTTGTAGAACACATTTGATGCAAGCTCGAGCACCATCATGCTCACCTTTTCCATGATCACTCTTGAAGAAACTCTAGACATGTGGTATGTTTTCATTATAATGATATCTACATAGTGCATAAAATGGTCTGGATGATATGAATTGTGCAGCACATCCATCTGACCAAACATAATGTTTATCAATTTTTATGCCTCTTTCTTTCAAATTTGGAAAAAACATCTTGAAGTAGTGTTCTACATAATGAATGTCATGCTCTTTATCATCACTTATATAAAAATTATAATCCTTCTTGATGACCCATGCTTCAAATGTGCTTTAAATACCATCCAAATCTCATTGTGTGTGTCGATAACACACATGTACCATAATAGTAATTTTCTCTGAAAAAATAGTATTCCAATTGAATTACCTTTTGATGAACAAAGGAATAGTTTTCTGTGAAATCAACAACTAATACAATAGCTCCAAGTGGGAAATTGTCTCTTAGTGTTTGGAATTGTTGTACTCTCTACTTTGCAAAAAAATCATGATGAATGTAGGGTTGAATCATTTTTTTAAAATTTAACCGTAAATAATCCAACATTTATCTCCTCTTCAACATATTCTAACCTTTTGGATTCTTTCCCAAATTTTTTTTCATTCTTTACATATTTGTAACTCTTGTAATTTACCATCTTTGTTACATCAATGTTTTCATTTTTCAAAGGAAAAAGAGTCAAATCAGCACATGTTTCACATATTCCTTTTATTCAATTTATTTGACCAGATGCATCATCTCTTTTGTCACATAAAATGGATGAGATGAACTCACTTCATCTTGTAGGAGGAGAATTTTCAAAACCATAAGTGTCTTGTAAAAACTTTTGAAAAAATTGATAGTGGAGATCAAATTCAATATGATAACTAAAACAACAAGTTTAAACCTCTTTGTTTTTCCTGACATAATATGGCTTCAATCTTTCAAACAATGTTTTCCCAATCTTTATATTAGGATTTTAACTACAAAATGACACATACATTTCATGTTTTTTTGTGTCCAACCAATGTTTCGTATGATATTCATATTGATTAGCTACAATTATATGTCTGATAACATCTCTACTATTTGATGAACAACGTGTATTATCATTCCAAAATAATGTGACCAAATTCTTGATTCCTCTATCAATCCTATTAGAACGAGGAGCTCTACAAATATTTTCCCAATTTCCTTCCAAGGTGCTATCATCCAAAAGCATTCTCTTATTAACATATCTTGATATTGTTTTCCTACTAAAACCAATCCAATATGAAACTGAATATATTTATCTTTTTCAGACCATAGTGTTACCTACAATGGATGTCAACAAATTTTTTGTTCTAATGGTCTTGTATTTAGTCTGAGATCACTTCCTACCTAGTTCAAACCTTTCTTAATATTTTCAATCATATCAGTTTGCATGTCAACAACTTTTCTCTTCTTTGATGTTGCGTCTATACCCAATAATTTCAATCACCCTTCCAACTTTTTGTTTATAAGTACAACTGAAAGCAATTGGGCATGTTCAAGTGTTCCAAAATTACCAAATTTATCCAATATTTCTCTTTCTATTGTATTCATTTACCTCTTCTTAGCAAGACATAAGGATTGAAAATTAGCAAGTGATCTCAAATTCTCCACATCCATCATAATTACATGATCTAATTTTCTATAATTAATATTTCTCTTTACAGTTTTAGCTAGATTTATAAGTTCATCCATACCACTAGGAGCACATGATCATGACCCTTCTCCAGCATCAATTTCTTGAGCTTCCATAGGGAGTGATCTCAACCCTTCTTCAATGTGCAATACTTCAACTTGACTTGACCCTCCTGCTTGAGCTTGTCCTTCACCTTGATCATGTTGATTGGGAGCTACATGCAGAAAAATGAATCAAATTAGAGAAAAATAAAGCATATAGGTCAATAAAATTTGAGTACAAAAAATTAGAGGTCTAGGTCTATACCTTCTTTAGTTTTATGATAATATGCCAATGTAGCTTCATGATTTATTTGTTCGGTACCAGGTGACCTTTTTCTAGTAGATTTACTTTGTCTTCCCTTCTTGTTCCCCATTTCTTCTCTCCAAAAAATTTCTTCCAAAAGATCAGCAATTAAAATTCTCCTCTTCAAAAAAATGTCTTCAAAAAATTACATTGATAGTATTTCTCCTCTCCAAAATTATGCCTTCGAAAAAAAAACAAATAGAAATCGTCCTCCAAAAAATGCTTTTGTAAAAATTGATCAATAGTAGAAAATGTGAATTAATTTATTGCAATTCAGTGTAAAATGATAACAAAAATCTTTACTTTTATGTAAATGGTATGGAAAAGATGGTGATTTTACTGTTACCCTAATTTACAACATTCATCAAAATGACTACAAATAGGAAAAAATTACATTTTAGAAGAGTCCAATTAATAATATCCTTCAGATATTATTAATCAACATTTTATCATTACATTCATTGTCAAAAGTTATCATTTGTGGTCTAAGAATTGATCACATTCCAAAATTTCAAATTTATAAATTGATCAATTACATTGTGCATTCAAACTGAATGTAATGTACAAGTGTCATTTCATTTTTCTTTTTATGTCAAGTAAATAGTACATTGCAGAATAGAAAGCATGATAGAAGTATGGAGTAGGGGTCCCATGCATTGCCCTGTGGTTGAGTTGCTTGCCGGTGATCTGTCAGGTCATGGGTCTCCATAGTCCATGTCTTCATCTGCATTTAGGTCTTTTAGGGTTCAACCTGCATCATGAGAGAAAAAGGGAGTGTTAGATCCAGTTGGATCTAAGCAATACATAGAACACAAACTTCATATAATCAATTTTTCTAATTCTGCATATCAATTTGATAAAATCAATGTAACAAGAAAACATGTATCCAAAATATCTTAAACATAGTATTAAAGGGACTTTTTCTAAACATGAAACCTTTTGCTATTTATAGTCACTTTGATGCATGTTGTTCTTGTTTTTAGAATCAGATATTTGAATGAAAGGGATTTAGTATTCATGTCTGAGAAACCTTTTTCAAAATTTGATCAACATGTTAATTCAACAAACACAAATAAATCAACCAATATTCATGAATGAGTGTCATCTTGGATGGTACTCACCCACAAACATTAGTTGAGTCATTTTATCTACTGACCTAATAGATTGATTGATGATATGTGTGAAAATAGGTGGATGTGTAACTAAATGCAAGAAGAAAAAAATGAAATACAATGGATGTCACGAGCTCATGCTCGAAATATTGTTTACATCTCAGGAGGTTGCTGCTCACATGCATAAGAGAGAAAATATGCAAATACATGAAAGGATACAAGTGATGCTACAGAGACACATGAGCAGAGAAGGATCCTTATTACACTAAAATGTAGAATTGAAAGAATGTGAAGTTCACTATCTTCATGCAAGTGAGAAATTACAAAAGATGTTACAGTAAGTATACCAAATGCATAAAAGGTACAAGAGTTCATTTCTGAAGATCCATGTTGAAACCATATGCCTAGGGATTGATCATATTTCCTATGATATGAGGTACTGCTATTATGTTTATTAAATAGTTGGATTTGCAAAGTGAAAGATGCATAACAAGAAGTGTCAATTACTAAAAAAGAATAGAGATCAAAAGTTTCAATACCAGCATGTTTTTTTATGCTTCCATTAAATGAACATACATAGAAGACAGACATTATGGGAAAAACACCAGAGATTGTCCATCCAAAAGGTTCATCAGATGCTGTTATAATTAATGATTTTGAAAGAATACAGCTTCATGTCTTCAAACAAAGTTTCAAGAAGATATCTTTATGCGGGGTATTTAAATAAATATATTTTATACTGTTGTATTTAAAGATAATGTTCATACTTTGCAGGGTATAAAGTCATGATTAAATGCATGGTATTCATTCATGATAATGGAACATATATACCAGTTAGGGTTCCCAGTTTGAGTATGGCCCATGGGAGTCACGATCCCGTGCTCGAACCCCATGGGTACCATCTCATATGCATTTTTAAAGAAACAGTGTGTATTTTTAAAGAAAAGGTGTGTTTTCTGCATTGAAATGAAAAATAACATTTTAATAATATTCTAAACATGTTTTGTTTCCATCTTTTATAAAATGCTCATACTGTTATCAGTGAAGCTGAATATGTGTTTTTTTAAAACATTATAAGCATATTGGAGAAAGACCCTGTGCGTTTTTTTTCAGACAGTTCAAAGAATGAATGTTTAGCCTGGATAAAGGAGCATGTTTTATGCTTACTACAATATTTTTTTCAGAAGCACATTAAGTGATTATCGACAAAATGCCATGTGGGTATCCCAAATAGATGACAACATATCCACAAAGTGACAACAAAGTGTTTCATGCTACAATGAAGGGTTCAAAATACCAAGTTTAAAGCATAGAAAGAAACCCCATTTATTTTGAAAAGAGAGTTATCGATATTCCCTCAACAGTGTCTTTATTTCATTTTGAAACTACAATAAACAAAAGTGCAAGATCACTTATCTGAGATGCCAAGTGTCATGGGAAAATACCAACACAGGAGTGAAGTTTGAGCTTTCTGAAGTTACAAATAGTGGAGGCCATGGTCAACAATGCATTTGTTGTCAATTCATGAGTAGCTTGACACCTCTCCAACATAGTTTAAGTTCTTTCTAAAATTGCAGTGGTCGGTCAAACAAGAAAACTTCCTAACTCCAAGCTCAAACAAGCATGCAACACCATTTGTTTTGGCAGTGAAGCTTTCAAAAACCAAGTGTTCGAGCATCTTTCAAAGTTGGAGTTAACTCACAGTTGACAAAGCCCAAATTTTGAATTACAAGTTTGCCAAATACGCTCCAAACAGAATACACAAAATGTGCCATATGTTATGGCAAACCTAGAAGTTAAACCCATAGTTTCTCACAGAGCTCGAGGTCCTCCACATACTACAGAATCAAATGTAGAGCCATTGAATATGCCTTCCTAACTCTAGTTTAAACAAACATCGCGGTGCCACATAGAGCAAAACCCTAAGATGCAAATGAAACTGATAAAAAATATGCATTGTGTTTTACCCAAGTTTGAAGTCCACTTACAAGTGAATTAAATGCTATGACAATTTCCAGTCTATCAACATTCCGTCCACAGTGCCATGATGGTACTTTTGGTTCCATCAAGTATAACAAGTTGTCTTCTCAATAGAAATGGTTAGGTCAATGGTGGACTGTAGTCAAGCAACAAGCTGTAGTTACATCAATTGCTCTAGTATGGTGTCGACAGATTTAGGCTTTTGCATGTATTTGGGATTAGTATTGCAGTGTGTGCCTTTTGAGGTTAGGTATTTGGGTTTTATGCTTTGGAGGATTATGTAATAAAGTTGGTAATTTTATTTTATCTACCAAGTTTAGAGTTGCTAAACTTAGTGATTTGATTTAGGACACTTATTAAGCCACATGGTTTAGTAGTTTGATAGTGAGGAGGGCTTTATGGGGGGAAATATTTTCAAAAATTAAGCCATGTGGGATATACAGTGGATCCTTGGCTTCATGTTTAGGGATCCAAGATTGTAGAGAGAAGATCTTTTAGTGAACTTCTTGTTCCTATAGCTATCTGTTTTATGTTTTGTATCCATCATTGGTTCATGTTGGTGATATCGATTTTGAGCAAGAGGATGCTTGTATTCCTTGTCATTTGAGCTTCATTCATGTAACTGCATATAGATTTTGAGAGGAATATAGTTGCCCCATTTTTCATACATCTTGTGGTGATCATATGTTCAATCCTATTCAATTTTATGCATTCAAGTGTAATACATCTTTAGCATGAATTAGTGAAGTACATCATTTCCTATTCTAGATTACAAAATATAAGCCTTTTGTAGAATATGCATGTTGTTGATAATAAGATTGCTATTTGTGGTTAAACCCTAGTAGTGACCTTCTAATTAGCTTATGTATTGGGTAGTGAGTGATATTGCAGAGATCATTAGGGTATGATAAGTGAGTGTCAATTTGAAGCTTTGAGAGATCTGAATCTATTTGGTGTATCACCTTTTCAATTTTTATTCATGCAATTTTAGTTAGAGTTTCTCTCTTTCCCTCCAAAAATTAGGAGAAGATAGTATAAAATTGATACCCAAATTCAATAGGAACCGGCCTAGAATTTGAAGAATCCTTCTCATACATAGTCTACCCATAGCTAGAGAAGGTTTCCATTGTTAGGATGGAATTATCATGCAGCCCTAATGCCTGAGTTGGGGTGACAATTCTAAACCTCAACAGTTTTTGGCACCCCCGGTGGGACCACGAATTGTTTCTCAGTTTTGATCTACTAGTTCTATGGTCGTTCTTAATTTTAGTTACAGCTCTCAGTGTGGATTTTAATGAGTAGAACTCCAAAAAGATCAAACAAGGTGGGATTTTTGTATCAGGAATTACAGTCAAGAAGAAAGGGAGGAAGATCATCCAGAGGTGGAAGAACATCACAAGATCCAAGAGGTACTATATTGAATTCAAATTTCTCATCATTTGATAACCCCATATTTGAAAGTCAAGCCACAAATTTAGAGGAACTTGAGGTTATTATTGAAAAGATCAGTCTTCTTGAAGATCTAAGTGTTCCTAATTTTTCATAATTTCCAAGTGTTGAAAATTTATTTATAGATAATTCTGTTCTTGGAGCCTCTACAAGTGGTACTACAACAACTCTCTAGAATTTGAAGACTTACCAAAGGAAAGTAGTTCAGCCTACCCAGCCTACTTTTGTACCTGCTATTCAGCAACAAGCATCACCAGCTATAGGAATGGAAAGAAATCTTCCATTTTTTCCTTTTGATCAAGGTAGTCCTCTCCAGATTGCAAATCACAACAACATACTTTTGGCTGCCTTATAAGGCTTTTCATCATTCACTGGAGAAGGTCAAGTGATAGCCACCAAACACATTTAAGATATTGCATCTCTTTGCAATGTCCATCATGTCACGGAGGAAGATGTGGCTTTGAAGCTATTGGCTACATCACTAAAAGGTAAAGCTCTTGACTAGTTCAGAACTCTTCTAGTAAATTCTATTGCTACTTGGGATGTTTTGGGGGAGAGGCTTTCTAAATTTTTTGAGGATAAGTATAACAATTTGTCTTTGGTGGGCCAACTAACTACTATTAAAAGGGCTCCACAAGAAGAACTAAGTGATTTTAATCTCAGATTTTAGAAAACATGGAATAGGATTCCTGCTACGGTAAGACCCTCTGCCGAATATGCATTTTTATATTTTCTCAAAAGTTTGAATAGTGATATTTCAGTATTAATCCAATCCGTGGGAGGGAATTCACTACCTCAAGCCTTTGATATTGTAATTAGGGTAGAGAATAGCCTTATTTAGGCAGGAAAGATAGCTCCTAGGCAACCAATGCCTTTCTTTCCCAATATCCAAGCCAATATGCCATTAATTACCCCACCATTAGCTCCACTGCCATCTTATAAAAGTGAAGAAATAATTCCTATTATCCCTCCCAGTGAATTGTAAAGCATAAAAAATAGCCAGCAAAAGATTGAGAGCTTGCTATAGACTTTTGGCAATGAACTAGTAAATCTTAAAAGGCAGCAAAGCAATCCAATAGCCCATACTCAGAATCAGTTTTCTAGTTCTTCAATTCAGCAACCTAATCAACCCACTTATTAAGGCAACAAAAAACAATATCAAGGAAATAGCAATACCAATAGGCAGAACTGGAACCAAAGGCCTTATAGACCTTACAATCCTACACCCCTTAATGTTGTTAGGTATATTGTTCCTAGCCAAAATAACCTTGTTACATATTATGAATGGTGCTATCCTTGTAACGAACCTCACAATCAGTCCAAGTGTACTAATGGAATGCTCAATCAAGCCCTAATGGTTCAAAGTGTGATGGATTCACAACCTACTGTATCTATTGAAGAGACTCAACAACACTCTGATGTGACTTCCCCTGACACTGCATTCCTCAATTGGAAAGAGGAGGAATTCTGTGGAGTGAATGGTGATTCTTCTATATCAACAAACACAAGAGCCAAGAAGAGAGCCCTAGAATCATAGCAGTCAACTACCAAGATTACTACTATAAATCAACCATCACCCATTCCACCAGTTTCAATCCTAAAGGGGACCTCTACTCATGCAAACAAAGAAACACAGTATCAGAAACAGGTAGATCAGAACATTAGTAAGTCACCTTAGAAGGTATAGTTTGTTGTCCCCTATAACATTGTTGATAATATGAAGAAGATGAATGTTTCTATTTCTATGTGGGACTCATTAGCTATTCTAGGGAAAACTGATTTATTGAAAGAGGAGTTGTCTAAATAAATAGAAATTTCACATCAAGTTGTACATCATCATCCTAGAGTGGTTATGGCCAATTCAGAGCCTTCAATAGTTCACGATGAAATGGTTAAAGGAGAAAAGAAGATTGGTAAAGTGCATCAGCCAGTAACACAAGTGAGTAAAAATACTACAGATTTGAAGCAATCGGCAATACCAGTTGAAAGAAATTCATAAAATATGCACAGGATGACAGAAAAGGAAGGTAAGAAATCTACAAATGTTAACCCTCCTCCTTTTTATGTCTCTTTAATTATTGGAAACAAATTAGTACATAATTGTGTTAGGGTTTTTTCTTGCAGGGCCTCTAAAATGCTTGAATACTTGAAAAACTCTATGACTCCCAATGCCTTTGAAACTCTGACTCAAGCAAGAGAAAACACTAATTGATGAGGTATTTTTATAAAACTGGGGATTCCTACTATCACCTCCTTCTTTTTTGAGATCCAATGACTCAGATAGGTTTTACCTATGATTGATTACTGACTTTGATAGTATCTTTAGAGTGGATTTTATTTATGTGCTGAATGCTCTATTCTTATATGGATACATAAATGACAATGCAAATAATTATGATTACTCTAAGGAAGAGCTTAACAATCCAAACCATTATCTTGATGATGACAAACAACCACATAATAAGGAATTTCATCTTTCCTTCCTTTTACAATTCTTATGAGTTTAGGAGGAATAACCTATTTGATTTTCTCTTTAAGAAATCAACAAACTCCAACTGTAAACTCTATGAGTACAATTGATTTTAAAAACATACTCTAAAGGTAATTGATTTTGAATAGTTTTAAATATTTTGGATGATGATGGATCACCAAATAAGTTCTAGACCAGTGCTTATCCTTGGGCTATAGAGTCAAAAGGTATAAATCCATAGAGATAAACAAATAAGAATAATGTAGGATGCCTTACAACATACATATAGCTCAATTAAAGTGCCTTACAAATTACCCTGTCACTCCCACAATGTTATATCAAATCCTTAATTAATGTTGTACTCTCTAAAACTACTCACAAATTTTAATTCTCCCCTTAGAAGAAACTTGCAAATAATTAGATAGCTACCTTATAGCCAATATGTTTAACATGCCTTACAAATTAAACATAAAAGAGTACACACAATAAGTAAAGAGACAATAACAATATAGGATAAAGTTGTACTGTATTTTATTCATAAATATCTGCTTCAATACAAATCAAGGCTAAAAGCTCAAAAAACACAGACTGAACTCTAGAAGTCTGGCTTGCCAATATATTTCATCTCTCTTAGAACTATTACATTTGATCTATATATAGGTCTTAAACCATCTTGGAATCATTAAGGAAAGGATGCAACAAGCTTCGGATGGTTTAAGAAACCTAACCCTAAAAAGCATAGAAAAGACAAAATACAAGAACATTCAAGCGGTGGGAAGACAAGAATAAAGGATGAAATCTAATCTTCTTTTGTCTTCACATGAATTTTGGTGCCTTTGTCTGATTGTGTTAAGGATAGTATCTGATATTTGTATTGAGACAAAGTGACCACCATTTCAGGCTAATCTACACTTTTCCTTTGTGGTTACTAACCTCCCTATGCTCAATGATCAGGTTCCAAGTGTTCCTTTCTATTCTTCATCCAGGACATCTTCTATTATAGCAGCCTTTTTTTTCTTCAGTTTTGTCTTCAAATCCCATGTTGTCACATCCTCCTCTATAGGCCAATCAAAACTATGAATACTTTGGATTTGTTCTTTCTGTCTTTCCCATCTGACATCAGTTATGCCTTTGACATCCACTAAGAATTTATTGATGTTATTCTCTGCTTTAAAAGCCTCATCCAAAATCTTATTGAAACCTTCCATATCAAGATTAGAATCTGTGATAAATGCCTCTTTACTAGGCAGTCTGCTATCAAATTCACTTTTCCAAACCTCCAACATCTTAATCTGATCATCTTCTCCCTTAATTGGAGGAATAAACATATTGAAGCTCGGTCCAAACAAGCTCATCTTTGCCTCTATCTGATTTAATTTACCTTTGAAGAAAGGTAAAGTCACATTTATTTTCTTGATTTCACCCTCCACTTAGATCACAATCTCTAGTAGATCTGGCCTATGTGGCTGTAAAGAAGCCAACTTCTCAAATAGTTGTATCCTGGAAGACCATGTTACAAAGTAAGGGCTTAAAGTAGAGATATACCCTATCACTTCAGCATGCAAAATGGGTAACTTATTATAAGCATTTGGGATTATATCTATTTTATCTTTTAAGATATCAATCCTATGCTAAAGTATATTCATCAATGCATTTATAGAAATCTCATTATCACTTTTAGCCATATCCTCTATTTTTCTTCTTCCTTTGTTTCAACCTTTTCTTCTATTTGTGGAGGTTTCTCTTAGGGTACATATATGACTTCTGGCATTTCTAGAAATTGCTTGGTCAATTAAATAATTATCATATCTTATTCATGAATTTTGATGTGGCATAATTCTCTATCCTTAGCTAGGGCACTAGTCTCCTCTATCAGGATACAACATTTCTCAAACAATTGCTTTGTCTTATCTTCATTCAAATGTGCCTAATGTGTTATTATTTGAGAAATCTCCAGATCGCCTATGTTTTGAATTGTCCATACCATTTAGTTCCCCACCATGCTCTCTTGAATATTCAACAATTGAGGCTTCTGGTCTTTAGGACATAGACTCCACATGGCAAATGCTTGGGAATTTGGACTATATCTGAATCCCTTGATCATATCAATTTTTTAGTTATCAATTTTAAGTTTGATTTCTTTCTTATTTGATTTATTATAAATGCTAAGGCTAAATCCTAGCCTTTAGTAAGCATCATTCCACTTCCCAAGACTAACTTCCTGGCCTTTTTAGGAGTAATATCCTCTATTTTAGGTTTTGGAAAGTTGACTTCCTGAGGATGCATGACTTATTTTGTTTTTTCATCATGGAAAAAAAGTTATACTAAGTTTTTGTCAAAGATAACTTAGAAGATAAAATGACTAAGTATGGAAATAGGGCAGACAGAGATATACAGCGATCAGCACATCAACACATGTGCAAGAGATCAAATCAGAGTATGCACATTCAAATATATGTTCAATGACATGTGTAAATATTAAATCTAGACATGCATGGTATGGAATGATAGTATGGAAAAGTTATAGACAGATCAGTACACCAATAGTCTAGAAGACAGAGCATGGAAGCCAACTAGTGTTTTGATCAGCGTGAATTATTTTGTTATGTAACAGCCAAGCGCCTTTGATTATATGTTTTTAATGATGTAATTAGTAATATTATAAACATGCTTAATCCGACTTACTCGAAAGCATTATGTATTATTTTTTTAGGGCCTACTATAGTCTTGTTTTGAGTCACGCCTATTCAGGTATGAACATATAAGTATGTAATGTAAAGTTATGTTACAAGAGTCAAATATTATGTATGAGAAAGATATAAAAGAGTAGTATGATGAAGTCAGCATGAGATAAAGCTCTTTAAGAGAGTAAGAGCATCAATGCATACACGGAATTGATCAGATAGCAGTGTCATCACAGTAGTTCACTTTTGATATAGTGTATATCAACTATCAGAAGGTTGTAGCCTTCATCCTATTGGGAAGTGAGCCTAGGAAGTGAGACATATACCTTTAATTGGGTTTTGTAAAAGACTCCTAATAGGGTCAGAACTTTAACCAGGTCATTGTACTTGCATTGTAAAGACTGCGTCTAACAGGGCAAAGGAACTTTAACAAGTTCATTAGACTAGTACAATATTTGTGGGTACTAATTCCCACTGGGGTTTTCCTCTGATCAAGGTTTCCCCATAATCATATCATGTGTTATGAATTATTATGTTAAGCTTCATTGAATGTATGTTTTATTTATGTTTAAGTTGTTGAAAAGTAATAAATAGACAAACACTGATTCATCCCCCCTCTCAGTATTTCTAACAATTGGTATCAGAGCTCTGGTCCTCTAAAAGAAAGTTTAACCACTTGAGGAGATCATGGACTCAGCAGAAGAAAAACATTTGAAAAATAATCTTGAAGTAGCTCTTGAAGATCTTGACTGATCTAAAAAAGAAAATGAAGAACTTAGACTAAAATTTGATGGCTCACAAATACTTATCAAGAAATTGAGAAAAGATTTGAAAGATTGTTCTACAAGGGATTTAGGGAAAATGGTCAAAAATCTCAATGAAGAGAATATGTCTCTGAAAGATAAAATTGAAAATCTGGATGAACATCTAATAGACAGTCAAATTGCTATTGAAGAAAAGATCAAAGAAAGAAAACAATTAGAAGATGAACTCTTGAAAGAAAACATGAAAGTCTTGGAATTGGAGAACATAAAGAAGAAGATGGAATCTGAATTAATAGAAGTGAAGGATAAGATTGATAAACTCCACACAAGTTTTGATTCACTTCAATCTCAGCTCAATACATAAAAGAAAAAAGGTGACACTACTGGTCTTGGATACAGTGTAGCACAAGTTTAAGAAAATTCATTAGAAGAAAGAAAGAAAGAACATGAAGCATCTTCAGAAACAAAGAAAATTGAAAATGTTGCAGAGATTAAAACAGATCCACCTAAAGGGGAAATCAAGCAAGTTAACAGAACTTGTTATGCATGTAACAAACATGGTCATTTGGAAAGATATTGCAAAGAGGTAAAACCTTTCAATGGTTATTGTTTCTCCTGTAATAAGTTTGGTCACAGGGCTATACATTGCAAAACAAATCAAAGAAATCAGTCACAGCAGAATCAAAAAAGAATGAATCAAAACAATCAGAGAAATCAATCTCAAAGAAATTTGCAAAACATTACATGTCAGATATGTAACTACAATGGACACACAGCAAAGTAGTGAAACATGATGAACAAGAACATCAGACCTCCTATCATTTATCAAACATGTGGAAAGGCTAGACACATCTCAAGGTTCTGTAGATCCAGAACTCAAAAGCAAGAGGATCCTAAGAAATCACTATTTGAAGAAGAAAAGTTTGTTCAAGAAAAAGAAGATTCAAGCAAAGTTTGGGTTGAAGTAAAGAAGTACAATGATGTTGACAAAGTAGTTGATGCATCCACAGTGGATGCATCCTCTATTTTTGGTTGAATAGACCTTCTTGGTCTTAGGGGGAGCTATTCTAGCTCAAAACCCCTACGTGTCTGGTATACTCACCTCTAAGTATACACCTATGAAATTATGCTTATGATCATAGTTGGGTGAATTATGCATACACGCATTATCTATAATGCATTATGAATGAAGTTTGAGATTCACTGTGAAAACTATGTACGGTTGCAAACATTAAATGCAGTAACTTTTATAAAAAGATGTAAGACTTCAATCATCTTCACATTTGCATTTGAGATCATAGAATTTGGAGAGCACATGAGCACTAAGCATCAAAGCACAAAAGAATAACAGATTTAGTGGTTAAGAAGCATGGTTAAGAAGTTGAAATGGAACCCTAGCAGTCGCGCCGTTTTAGAATTTCATGAAACCCTATTTGAGCAATCATCAAGTAAGTATGGCGACTCTAGTTGTATTTGATATTACAAAGAGGAAGAGATTTGTATTTAAGAAGCATCCATTCAAATCCATACTGGATGATGTAGAAGGATCTTTCTCCAAAACCCCGTTAGGAGTTGTTCACGTAGAAGACATCTGCGCGTACATTTATTGTAAGAAGGAAACAATTGGAGATAATAGTATAGCCACTCTCATGGCTTTGATGATGAAATCAGACTATTCATTCAAGGATGACTATGTGCACCTCATAAACAACCCTATCTTTGAGTATTTGAATGTGCACAAATTCTATGAAGTAGAATGGGTTAAAATCTTGTTGAGAAGAATTCATGATGATCTTTTCTGGATTGGTGAAATCCCCATCTGTATTACTGCAGACCTAATCCACAACATGACTGGACTTCCTAATACTGGACCAGTTCTTCCTACTAAGAAGGATGTTAAGAAATAGGTTGAGCAAGTGTGCCTATCCAGAAGTGACAACCATGGTATGACAGTTGATCCTATCAAGGAAGAGGACATAAAGCTTCTAACAATGATCCTTGGTTACAAGTTCCAGCATGCAAGCAGATTAAATAGTGTGTCAGCGGCCACAGTTCTAGCAGCTATCAGAATAGTGAAGGATAACACTCAATTCAATCTATGTGAGATACGACGTGGTCAATTGATGGACAACATTCAAGTTATCAAGCATGACAAGAAAAAAACATTCAGGTTTGGGTCTTTGATCATCTACTTGTATTTCCACATTGTTGGTAAGGTTGCAAATCTGTACCTAGATAGAAGCAAACCTACAATGTCTCAAATTTCACTAAAATCTACATTAGAAAGTAGTGCAAAGGATACTATGGACATGTACATAAAATCTTTCAGGATGAAGATGCAGAAGAGGTACATGATACCTGAGAAGATTGTTGAAAATATAAGGAAACCATATGCTTCATGGTAGAGACTGACTGCACTTGTATGGAGGAAGTTGAGCCTAGAACTAAATGGATTCATCCACTTGGGTATGAAGTGGAGGAACATGTATTGGAAGGATATGCACAGGTCATTTTGTCTGCACCCAAAGATCCCAATGAGCCTAGATGGGGTGCTTATAGAGAGAAGACTAATGTAGTTGAATCTATATTATATAGTGTTGATAACAAAAGAAAAGCATCTAAGATTACATCTAGCATTCTAAGACTACTCAAGAAGATCTTGACAGAGCTAGAGAAGCCAAGATAGCCAAAGAACTTGAAAATACTGATGAGATATAGAAGAAGAAGAAAGTAGAGAGCACCTCTGTGACCTCTACCACCATTGATCTAGACTCATCTCCACCTTCTATACCAAGCAAGAAGTCTAGAGGAAGGAAGCAAGCACCCACAAATCACCCATCCTCAAGGAACACACAGAGAAAAGAAAGGAATATTTAAGCTCCTCCTGAGGTAGGATTTAGACCTAGTCTAAATGTCTTGAAGAATAGGATTGTAAATGAAGGGAGACTAGACACACTTGCTAAGGTCTATGACAAGTATCAAGAGATTGATAAAACTGAGATACATTCTATGATCATCTCTCACATGATCAAGTTTAAGAAGTTAGTTCTTGAACTCAAGACAGTGATACCTGATAAGTTATGGAACATATCGGAGATAATGAAGAGACATGCAATTGAGGAGGACATGAGGATAAGAGAAGAAACATTAGATAATCTTCTCCCTGTATGCTCACATGATGAGAAGGCAATTTTTTTGGATTTGGTGAAGCCTCATCTCAGAACCAAGATAAGAACTCTACAGATTATGAATAAAGAGTATGAACAAATAGGAAAAGAAATTGAAAAGGCATTTTCACAAGTTTTTATGGATATACACATGCATCCATCAATGACGCCTACAAAAAAGGTAACTCCAACTCCTCCCAAATAGGTTACAGAACCAGTGATTCAGAGAGTACCTATGACACGTCCATAGGTTTCAGTGCCCTCAGTGACAATAAATTTTGATACAGAAAAAGACTCAAAAGATACTATAGTGGTTGATAATATCAAGATATCCATGATAGCATCTGACAAAGACATGGAAAAAGTTAATGAATCATTTGTAAGAACTGAAGAGGTGTGCACTAATGATACATCTGTATAGCAGGATGAAGTTCCCTCCAATGATCCAATAGACTTGAATGAAGAAAAATATACTCAAGACAATGAGACACCAATCAAGGAGAAACTAGTAAAGAGTGAATGCATGGATACCAGTCAAAACACTATATTCACTCCATCCAATTTACCATCCACTTCATTGTTGTCAAGGTTAACTCTTGATTCAACAATTCTAGATGCGTGGGGAGAAGAGGACTTAATGAAGATCAGCATGCTAGCTATGGAAAAGGCAAAAGAAAAATAGGTTATGAGGAACCCTCTTTTCTTGGAGTCAGTTAACAATCTGAATGCTTTAGTACCTGTAGATAAGAAAGTAGCCAAGATTCAATCAGTTGAAGATGTTGACAATATTCTAAAAAGCTTCAAAGCACACTTTACAGATCTAGTAGACTCTACTACCAGAATTGCAGAAGATGAATATAAAAAGGAGAGATTGAATAAATTGGTAAAGAATTTTACCTTAGATTTAAAATCTTTAAATATTGGGAAATCCATATTGAAAGAATTGGCAGCTAAGGGAAAGAAGGTTATAGCTAACTGCATGGACAGAGTGAAGTTCACCTCTGAACATATCAAGAAGATAGAAGAGGCTGAGATCATGGTGGAAACTATCAGAAAATTAGTTGAGACATCTACCCAAGACATGAACATATGTAACAATGTCTGTCAAGGTCAGTTGGACACAATTGAAAAGGCTAAGTTGGAGATTAGCAAGATAAGAGTCAGACAAATTCAGTTGAGAAATGCACTTGCGCCCTCTCTAGTAGTTCTGAATGATAACATCAAATAGATTGATGCCACCATTGTGACATATGATCAAGGCCCTTCCATGGATTTGATAAAGATGGATAAACTGACATATGCATTATGTGTGCATCTTCAAACAGTTGATGCAATGAAAGTATTCAGGCAAAAAGAGATCCAATATCTCTAGATTGTGTACCCTGAAGTATACATGGAGTAAGTATCTCAAGACTCATGATTTTTGTACACCTTTTTCATTAATTTCAAAGGGGGAGTAATAGAGAATGTGTATATATGGGAGCAGTATATGTATATGATAGAGAGTTTTTGTGATTAAGTCATTTTGAGAAACTTGGCCACATTCCTTTGTTGCCATAAATGACAAAGGGGGAGATTGTTGGAAAGTTGACTTCGTAAGGATGCATGACTTATTTTGTGTTTTCATCATGGCAACAAAGTCATACTAACTTTCTATCAAAGATAACTTAGAAGATAAAATGACTAAGTATGGAAATAGGGCAGATAGAGATATACAACAATCAACACATCAGCGCCCGTGCGAGAGATCAAATCAGAGTATGCACATTTAGATATATGTTCAATGACATGTGTAAATACTAAGTCTAGACATGCATGGTACGGCATGATAGTACAAAGAAGTTACAGACAGATCAGTACACCAATAGTCCAGAAGATAGAGCATGGAAGCCGACTAGTGTTTTGATCAGCATGAATTATTTTGTTATGTAATGGCCAAGCGCCTTTGATTATATGTTTGTAATGATGTAATTAGTAATTTTGTAAACACACTTAAGCCAAATTACTCAAAAGTGTTGTGTATTATGTTTTTAGGGCTGACTATAGTCTAGTTTTGAGTCGCGCCTATTTGGGTATGAACATATAAGTATGTAATGTAAAGGTATGTTACAAGAGTCAAATATTATGTATGAGAAAGATATAGAAGAGTAGTATGATGAATTTAGCATGAGATAGATCTCTTTAAGAGAGTAAGAGCATCAACACATACATAGAACTGATCAGACAGCAGTGTCATCACAACAATTCACTTTTGATATAGTGTATATCAATTATCAGAAGGTTGTAGCCTTCATCCTATTGGGTAGTGAGCCTAGGTAGTGAGAATTATACCTTTAATAGGGTTTTGTAAAAGACTCCTAATAGGGTTAGACCTTTAACCAGGTCATTGTACTTGCATTGTAAAGACTGCTTCTAATAGGGAAAAGGAACTTTAATAGGTTCATTAGACTAGTACAATATTTGTGGGTACTAATTCCCACTAGGGTTTTCCTCTAATCAAGGTTTCCCTGTAATAATATCATGTGTTATGAGTTCTTATGTTAAGCTTGATTGAATGTATGTTTGATTTATGTTTAAGTTTCTAAAAAGTGATAATTAGACAAAAACTAATTCACCCCCCCTCTCAGTGTTTCTAACATCAGGATCATATGTTTGTAGTGCTAAAAGAGCCTCATTCATCACTGCTTCTTCACCAGTTAATTTAAAATATTCTTTGATCTATTCCTGCTTTTGCCATCTAAGGAAATATTTGAATTCATCAGTTTTTATGAAATTATCATCTTTTAAGAATTGTTGTTGATGGATCAATCTCTCATCTATACATGTTCTCAGGGGAAACTATATGTCCTCTTCTACCTCTTGCTACAATTTCTTTCCTTTCCTAATTTCCTTTCTTAAATTATGATGATATACTCTGCTACCTCGAACAAGAGCACTTACTCTATCCTTTTTTCTCTCCTTTCTCATGTAAATCTTATCATGAGATGTATGACCAAGATCAACTTTTTGCCTCTTGAAAGCAGGCTCATCTATATCATCAGGCTGAGAAACTTCAGTCAAGTCTATAATATGTCCCTCTTCTCCTTGTTCCTGAACTAATTCTGCAACATTTTTTTGTGGTTGATCCATATGAGGTGAACTAACATATTCTTCTTCACTCTCATCTTCATATTCAGACTCTAAATATTCATGTTCTTGTCCTTTCTTTTTTACATCTAGGAATCTTTCCAACTATTCACAGAGGGTGTAAAAATTGTCCAACATAGCTTTGATTTTATCAAAATATGGCAAATCAGGGTAAAATCCTCCAAATGCTACTTCTTTTCCTTTTATCTATTTTTCTAAATTCAACAGCTCTTGGATTTTTTCTCTTCTTATCCTCACCTCTCCTTCATCAATTATATTCCTAGTTGCATCCTCCTCCACACAATCACCATGCACATATGTATTTGGTATGGTAGGAGTTAGGAGTCTCTTAGCTCCTATAATGAATCCCTCTGAATCAATATATCTACACAGTGTTGCTCCCATCTTACAACTTTCCAGCTATTTACTTACTAAATCAATGGCACTTTTGCCAATTGTAAATTGAAATACATTGAAATGCCTAGGGATTAATGTCCCCTTCCTATGTGGTGCAAAGTGTTCATTATCAGTTAACAAAAGCTACCAAATAAATTACATTGCTACAACTCTTGATGGTACATGATATGGTAGGACATGGGGAGGATGTGAGCATCCATACACTCTAATCATAGTGAAATTCTCCTCCAAATAAAAGTCTCCCCAATTGTGGTCACCTTCCCCCTTGTCAACATACTCACATGGTCTCAACAGTTGTAACACCTTTACCAGAAGTCTAGTTTTTTTGACACCTAAGCTCTGCATCAAAGGGTAAACAATCTAGTTCTCAAATCCGTAGAAATCACAGTCCTTGGCAGTGAAATTCCATATCTTAATCCAAAATTGGACAGGATTAGGCTGGTCATAATAAATTATTTGGGGGTTTAAGTTGTTCACATTCATGATGCCATAATTAAAATGCAATAAAAGATGCATCAGAATAGAATAGTGTAAGAATTTGGGATCTTTATCCTTTTTTTGTATTGCCACAAACCCTTCATGCATCCTATCAATGATATATTAAATGTAGTCATAGCTAGTGCTAGAATGCACATCTTGTAGATCTAAAACCATCATCAAAATTCTAGCATTTATCTTCTCACCTCCTCCATCCCTACCCAGCATCTTATATAGAGCATATGCAATGTATTTGATATAAAAATGTAAATTCTTGAAAAAAAATAAGGTGCAGTTCCTGGTAAAGGTACAATATGGTTTCTAACCTCTTTAAGGATATGTTTCTGTAATTGATTCCTAGCAATCCTAGGCTGTAACCTATATCATTCCTCTTGCTTTGTGAGGTTATTCTAAGTAGACATGGTACTATACAAGCTGAAGGCTTGCATAAAAGAATTCCTATTCAAAATTAATAATGCAGTACCATCATTCTTTTTAATTGTCTTTGATAAGGGGTCATACTGGTTTTCTAAACCTAGAAACAAGTCTACATCTAGGAAAACATCAAGAACTGTTAACCTAGCCAAACCACTGGTCCAAGGGTTTGATATTGGTATGGCCTTATCAGTATTCTTATAAAAGTAATTGTAAAGAGAAAAACCTGTAGACCCTGGTGTATGGGCATCTCATCTATCAATATGTTGGCATTTTCTCTCTTGTTTTGTGTAGATCCAGGTAATAGGTTCAAAAACTCATCAGAGAAGTTCCTCTTTCCCTTAGCATCTTCATCGACATAATCGCTCTTCCCGCTGGTAGATTCTACACTAACTGCTTTACTCATCTTGTTTTTTTTTTCCACTTCCTCTTTACCAATATTGGAACAAATCTTCTCCTGAAACACCTTACCCTTCTCTGTGCACTGAAAAATCATTCAAGAACTCTAAAAACTGAATAATCACCTTGAAATAGATAAATACTTTATTGAATTAACAATCCTTTCTTCTTAGACACAGGAAACCTAGCAAACTACCCGCTCTAAAAGTTTGGATGCATGATGAATGAAAATAAACCTAAGATCATCTATTTATGGTAATTTCACAAAGTACTCAGCTCATAATTGAGGAATCAATCACTTCTACATTCAAGTTTACATACTGTGGTATTAATTGAATTCCTAGCCATAGCCTATGAATGTGACAGGAAATCAAATTCAAATGAGTACATTTTTAGAAAAAAAACCCTTATAAAACTCAAAAAGAATCACATTTTGATATGATTGGCTCTTTATCAGACATCTTAGCTACCTTTTTCACATAGTCATTAATCTTCTGCATTTCTATTGGATGAAAAATATCCATATTATCATGTCAACAACTGCCATTTACTTTTTTTTGTCATAACTATCACTCTTCATATCTTGCGACCAAGTAGCTATGCATTGTCTCCTTGTCGCTGATCAAATCTCTTAACTCTAATTTCTTTTGGAGATCTGGCAACTGCATGATTCTCTTTACCTTGGCTTAACTGAGGTTTACTCCTGGTGATCAAGCTACTAAAAGAATCCAAGTCGCTAGAAGAATAGCCTAACTCGGAGTTTGTTTGGAGACCCCGCAACTATGGTTACTTTTCCATTTATTAAACTGTGATCGGTAAGTCTCTGAATGCTTCTTTTGTTTTACGAGACCTCACAACAACCATTAGTCACTTAATCATTGAATAAAACTACTCTTTAATATTTCCTTTGGGGACTTAGCGACAAAGCCTATGAAACTTTATTTTATCATTTTTAAATTCAATCTGGAGACTACATGACTAAAGATCAGTCTCATTGTCATGAGAACATTTTTACTTTATGCAAATTTTATAGAGACTTAGTGACTACCATTGATCTTATCTTATTCTACATCTAACGGCTCTGTTAAATTGCTGAATACATTCTTGAAACCCTAAAACATCTAGAGACTACGCGACCATAGTAAAATATATACCTTTACATCTTTTAGTCTCTTAATTGCCAGATAATACTTTTCCATTTGGAGACCACGCGAATGATGCTTTTTTCTTTATTCATTTTGGACACATGTCTCTTCTTTAATTGTTTGTCTCTGAATTGCTGAAAGGATGCTAACTTATCAAATTTGACCAGCGACTACCCAACCACCATATATTTCATTTTAATCTGCAGTTTTTTGCCAAGTCTCTAAAATTTTTACTTAGCTGACCTTTTATCTGGAGACATGGAGACTGAAGATTTTTAACTCATCATTAACTATATTATGATTTGGAGACTCCACGACTGAAGGAATCGCTAAGTCTCATGATAATCTACTGACTATAGGATATATTGTGTGACACCACAACTTAACATTTTGTCTCCATGTCACCAGATCATATTTTCTCCATTGGGAGACTTCACGAAAAATGCTTATCGCTATGCCTCATGACTTATAAGGTATATTCTTTTCTTTTTAGAGACATCCCGACTAAAGTGAATCGCTAAGTCTCCTTATAAAATGGAATATTCATTTAACATTAGGAGACTAGGCAACTAATCTTAAAAAGCACATGAATTATTACATGACTTAGGCTTCCAAAAGGTAACTCAAAAATATAAACCTGATTAACATATCTAGGGTTTTTTGACACTTTTGCATATAATGAAACCTAAGATAGGGTTTTTTACCATTTCTCTGGATTTTAACCTTAAAACGTGGAACTTTCTCAGGGACCTTATAACTTTGGACACATTTTCAGAATATGTGGACTTCTCAGTCATAAAGATATCAAGAATTTTAATGTAAATACCAAAACTGGGAATACAACCAATAAATTGTATGGTGGACAGTGGTGCAACCAGCACTGTCATGCCAAAGAGCATAGCTGATTTGTTGGATTTGAGGTATGAACCCCTTGAGAAAGGAGTTGTATAGCTTGATGGTTCTTCAGTTAAGACCATAAGTGTTGTTAAAAATGCAAGTTTGACCTTACACTCATGTCCAAACTTCTCCATTTACCAAGAAATTTTTGTCATAGATCTGCCACCTTATTTTGCTTTATTTTTATCAAGAGAATTCACAGCCAAAATCGATGGATACTTATCATCAAATTGGTCTCACCTATATTTCATAACTAGATATGGTGCTAAGGTGACCGTAAAATCAGATTTATGGGCCAAAGACCATATAGAGCCCTATAATCCTAGTCCCATAAATGCAAGTTATGTGATCATGGATCCAGATGAAATCAATGAGAGTTCATCTTATAATACACAAACTGAAGAGTGTCCTAGTATTGTTCTAGATGAATGGGCAGCTAGAAATGATCAAGATGATGATGTGTTTGATGTTGGTTTTGGTAATTATGTAATGTTGTAATCTGATTCAGTTGTGCCTAATCTCATAAAAGATCAATGTTCTGAACCTAAATTATCTAACCAGGTATGGGATCTATTTGTTTATGGATCTAAGAATAAGGATGGTATTGTTGCAGGAGTTATGTTGGTTTCACCTCACGATGATAAATTTTATGTTGCTTAAAAGTTGTCCTTGCCATGTTCTAACAATATAGCAAAGTATGAAATTCTTATTCAAGGCTTGGAATGGGCTAGGAAAAGAGGAATCAGATGCTTGAGTGCATTTGGGGATAGTGAGTTGATAGTAAGATAGGTGAGAGGTATTAATGTTGTTAAAAATGATCTCTTGAAGCTGTATAAATCCAGAGTTTCTAATATTTTGGATAGTTATGATGCATTTAACCTTATTTCCATACCTAGAAGGAAAAATATGCATGTTGATAGACTAGCTGGTATTGGTGCTCATGTTTCAATGACTAAAAATAAAGGACAGATCTTAGACTAGTCACATGTTAAAATTATTGTTAGGCCATCTATCCCAGATAATGATGTAAATTGGAAAGTTTTCAATACTGATGAACATATCCTAAGTTTTATGATAGAAACTGAAGTGTTTTTAGCCTCCAAAAGTGATAAATATGATCAGCAAATAGAGAATCAAGTTATTTAGCTAAAGACTAATAATCTTCCAAGGGGATTGGTCAGCCTAGAATTAGCTTCTAATTTTGATGATCAATTCAGAAAGAATAAAACTAGTTTGCTGGTTAAAGAAGATGATTATGAGGAATTGGAAATTTTCAGAGACAGGTATCTAAAGGTTGGTAAAATAAATTCTCCCAAAGAAAAAGAATTGTTCATTAATCTTTTCAGAGAATATAGTGATGTGTTTGCATGGGATTATGTTGATTTGAAAGGATTTGATCCTCAACTAACTCGGCACACCATAGAATTAGAACCAAATGCAAAACCAATTAGGCAAAGGAAAAGGCCCATAAACCCCAAATTAGAGCCTTTAATGCTGAAAGAAATAAGAAAACTCTTAGATGGTGGTATTATATTTCCTATTAAGCATACATCTTGGGTTTCTAACTTAGTTCCAGTAAGGAAGAATAATGGAGAAATAAGACTTTGTGTAGACTTTAGAGACCTAAATAGGGCATATCTAAAAGATAGACACCCTCTTCCTTCCATGGAACAGATTTTACAGTATGTTTCTGAAATTGAGATATTTTCACTCCTTGATGGTTATTCTGGCTATAACCAGGTATTAGTAAGAGATGAAGATCAGTTCAAAACTTCCTTCACTACTAAATGGGGTACAATGGCCTATAAGAGAATGCCATTTGGATTATCAAATGCAGGGGCTACATTTTAGAAGGCAATGGACATGGCCTTCAAGAAATTAATGTATAAGTTTGTTCTAGTGTACCTAGATGATGTGACAATTTACAACAAAGTTGCTAACCAGCATATAAGCCACTTGAGACAAGTCTTACAAAGATGCAAGGAGTTTGGGATCTCCCTAAACCCCAAAAAATCTATTTTTACAGTACATGAAGGTAAAATTTTAGGATACCAAATGTCTAAAGAAGGAACAACAATTTATCCCGAAAGGATTTTTGCAATTCTGGAACTATCATTGCCAAAACATAAGAAAGGATTGTAGAGTTTCATTGGAAGGATAAATTTTGTTAGATGTTTTATTCCTAATATTGCAGATTTTTTGAAACCTTTGACTGCTATGTTAAAAAAGGGTGAACCTTTTAGCTGGACTGCTGAAGGAAAGAAGAGTTTTGAGTAGATTAAATAGGCTTTGTCTTCAGCCCCTACTTTAAGTAATCCTGATTTCTCTAAGGATTTTTTTTTGTATGCTTATGGTGGTATTGACACTATTTCAACAATGCTAGTGCAAAAGAACGAGGAAGGAAAGGAGCAACTAGTAGCCTTTTTTAGCAAAGGTATGAATGATTATGAGAAAAAATATAGCTTTGTAGAAAAACATGTACTAGCAGTTATAAAATCCTTGAAAAAATTTAAGCATCTGGTTGCTAGCAACAGAATACATCTAATGATTGCACACCCTGGCATTAAAGAATTTCTATTGAATAAGGATGTCAATGAAAAAAGGGCAGGGTGGATAACTAAGGTCATGGAGTATGATGTGCAAATTCATGTGACCAAGATGGTTAGAGGCAAAGGCTTATGTGCTCAAATGGTAGAAGGAGAGGATCAAGTTAAAGCCATGGGAGAGGCCATCTTTCCCCAAGGTAATTCTATACTAATTAATGATTCAGCATCCTGGTTATCAGATATGACCAGATTTCTATATGCTGGTCAATATCGAATGAATCTTGACAGAGCCAAGAGAAGGTACTTTAGATTAAAATCTATTCCTTATGTTCTAATTGATGATACTCTTTATAGGAAGGATTTTTTTGGTATGCTCCTCAAATGCATAGATTATTTGGATCAAAGCAATATTTTATCTAAATTCCATGATGGATCTTATAGAGGGCATTTCAGCCCCAAAACTATAGCATGGAAAATTATTAGAGCCAATTATTATTGGCCAGATTTATTCAAAGATGTTCATTCATGGGCAAGAAGATGCCAAAATTGTGCTATGTTTGTAGGAAAGCAAAGGTTGGTAGCATTTCCATTAAAGCCAATCATTGTGGATCAACCATTCAACAAGTGGGGAGTAGACTTTATAGGTCCAATAAACCCTAATTCTAGTGCAAGGCATAAGTGGATATTGACTGCCACAGATTATTTTACTAGGTGGACTAAGGCCATTGCACTAAATAAATCTTCTAGAAATGTTGTTTTGAATTTCTATGATGATATTATAACAAGGTTTGGAGTTCCTTAGTCAGTAGTGTCAGATAATGCCTTATCTTTTGTTGGATAATCTATAATAGAATGGGCTATCAAAAATGGTATTTATTTAAATACTTCTTTTAATTACTATCCACAGGGTAATGGTCTTGCAGAATCTACCAATAAGAACCTAATTAGGATCATCAAAAAGACACTACAGGAAAACAAGAGGGATTGGCACTCAAAATTGAAGGCAGCTTTGTGGCTGGATAGAATTACACCTAAGCAGGTTATTAGGAATTCATCTTATGTCCTGGTTTATGGTAAAGAGGCCAGATTGCCTATTTCTACAGAATTTCTAGCTTTACAACTTGCTAATCAAATGTTACTATTTGAAGAGGAGGACCCTCTTAAACTAAGATACATTGAGTTGATGTAATTGGAGGAAGAAAGGAAGAGGGTATTGGATACTATGGAATTAAAGAAAGAACAGACTAAAAGGTCATTTGATAAGAAAGCTAAATCTAGAGAATTTAAGGAAGGTGATCTAGTTCTCAGGTAGGATGTGCTCAAGAGCAGGCCAGGGCAGCATGATAAGTTTGACCATTTCTGGTCAGGGCCTTTTGTTATAACAGCCTACAAGGAGAACAATGCTTATCATTTGACCACAATTGATGGAGAAGCTCTACAAATTCCAGTTAATGGAATTCACCTCAAGCTTTGCTTTGAGGGTTAGTTTTAGTTTAGGTTTTCATTTCAATAAGTGTTGTCCAAGCACTAGGTTTTTAGGTTGCATGAGTCTAGATTAGATGCATTTTCATTTCAATAAACGTTGTATCCATGGTTCTAGTTTTATACCTCTATTTCCCTAGGATAAGGTCTAAGGTCATGTCTAGCAGGTAGACATCCAATAGAAGTCGCTAAAATTGTTACCCTAATTTACAACATTCATCAAAATGAATACAAATAGGAAAAAATTGCATTTTAGAAGAGTCCAATTAATACTATCCTTCAGATATTATCAATCAACATTTTATCATTACATTCATTGTCAAAAGTTATCATTTGTGCTCTAAGAATTGATCAAATTCTAAATTTTCAAATTCACAAATTGATCAATTACATTGTGCATTCAAACTAAATGTAATGTACAAGTGTCATTTCATTTTTCTTTTTATGTCAAGTAAATAGTACATTGTAGAATAGAAGCATGATAGAAGTATGGAGTAGGGGTCCCATGCATTTCCTTGTGGTTGAGTTGTTTACTGGTGGTCTGTCATGTCCTCGGTCTCCATAGTCCATGTCTTCATTTGCATTTAGGTCTTTTAGGGTTCAACCTACATCATGAGAGAAAAAGGGGGTGTTAGATCCAGTTGGATCTAAGCAATACATAGAACACAAACCTCATACAATCAATTTTTCTAATTCTGCATATCAATCTGATGAAATCAATGTAACAAGAAAACATGTATCCACAATATTTAAAGCATAGTATTAAAGGGAATTGTTCTAAACATGAAACCTTTTTCTATTTATAGTCACTTTGATGCATTTTGTTCTTTTTTTTATAATCAGATATCTGAATTAAAGGGATTTAGTATTCCTGTCTGAGAAACCTTTTTTAGAATTTGATCAACCTGTTAATTCAACAAACACAAATAAATCAACCAATATTCATGAATGAGTGTCATCTTAGATGACACTCACCCACAAACATTAGTTGAGTCATTTTATCTGCTGACTTAACAGATTGATTGATGACATGTGTGCAAATAGGTGGATGTGTAACTGAATGTAGGAAGCAAAAAAGGAAATACAATGGATGTCACGAGCCCGTGCTCGAACTTCACATAAGTCATTACATGCAAGAAAGATTGTTTACATCTCAGGAGGTTGTTTCTCACATGCATAAGGGAGAAAAGATGCAAATAAATGAAAGGATGCAAGTGATGCTACAGGAGACACATGAGCAAAGAAGGATCCTTATTAAACTAAAATGCAGAATTGAAAGAATGTGGAGTTCACTATCTTCATGCAAGTGAGAAATTACAAAAGATGTTGTTACACTAAGTATACCAAATGAAGAAAAGGTACAAGATTTCATTTCTAAAGATCCATGTTGAAACCATATGCCTAGTGATTGATCATATTTCCTATGATATGAGGTACTATTTTTATGTTTATTAAACAGTTGGATTTGCAAAGTGAAAGATGCATAACAAGAAGTGTCAATTACTAAAAAAGAGAAGAGATCAAGAGTTTCAATACCAGCATGTTTTTTTATGCTTCCATTAAATGAACATACATAGAAGATAGACATTATGGGAAGAATACTAGAGATTTTCCATCCAAAAGGTTCATCAGATGTTTTTATAATTAGTGATTTTGAAAGAATACAGCTTCATGTCTTTAGACAAAGTTTCAAGAAGATATCTTTATGCAGGGTATTTAAATAAATATATTTTATACTGTTGTATTTAAAGATAATTTTCATACATTACAGGGTATAAATTCATGATTAAATGCAAGGTATTCATTCATGGTAATGGAACATACATACCAGTTAGGGTTCCCAGTTTGAGTATGGCGCATGGGAGTCACGAGCCCATGCTCAAACCCCATGGGTACCATCTCATATGCATTTTTAAAGAAACGGTGTGTATTTTTAAAGAAACGGTGTGTTTTTTGCATTGAAATGAAAAATAACATTTTCATAATATTCTAAACATGTTGTGTTTCCATATTTTATAAAATGCTCATACTGTTATCAATGAAGCTAAATATGTCCTTTTTTAAAACATTATAAGCATACTGGAGAAAGACCCTGTGTGTGTTTTTTTTAGACAGTTCAAAGATTGAATGTTTAACCTGGACAAAGGAGCATGTTTTATGATTACGACAGTATTGTTTTTAGAAACACATTATGTGATTATTGACAAAATGCCATGTGGGTATCCCAACTAGATGACAGTAGATCCACAAAGTGACAACAAAGTGTTTCATGCTACAATGAAGGGTTTGAAATACCAAATTTAAAGCATAGAAAGAAACCCCATTTATTTTTCAAAGAGAGTTATCAATATTCCCTCAACACTATCTTTATTTCATTTTGAAACTATAGTAAACAAAAGTGCAAGATCACTTATCTGAAAGGCCAAGTGTCGCGGGCAAAGACCAGCAGAGGAGTGAAGTTTAAGCTTTTTGAAGTTACAAACAGTGGAGACCACGGTAAATAATGCATTTGTTGTCAACTTATGGGTAGCTTGACACCTCTCCAACATGGTTTAAGTTCATTCAAAACTTGCAGTGGTCAGTCAAACCAGAAAAATTCCTAACTCCAAGTTCAAACAAGCATGCGGCGCCATTTGTTTTGGCAGTGAAGCTTTCAAAAACCTAGTCTTTGAGCATCTTTCAAAGTTGGAGTTAACTGACAGTTGAAAAAGCCTGAGTTTTGCATTGCAAGTTTTCCAAATATGCTCCAAATAGAATACACAAAATGCACCATATGTTATGGAAATGCTAGAAGTTAAACCCGTAGTTTCTCACAGAGCCTGAACTCCTCCACATACTACAGAATCAAATGCAGAGCCATTGAATATGCCATCCTAACTCTAGTTCAAACAAACATCACCGTGCCACAGAGAGAAAAACCCTAAGATGTAAATGAAACCAATAAATAATATGCATTGTGTTTTACCCAAGTTTGAAGTCCGCTGAAGAGTGAAGTAAATGCTATGATAGTTGCCAGTCTATCAACACTCCCTCCATAGTGACAAGTTGTCTTCTCAATAGAAATGGTCATGTCGATTGTGGACTATAGTCTAGCAACAAGCTGCAGTTACATCAAGTGCTCTAGTATGGTGTCAGCAGAGTTAGGGTTTCACATGTATTTGGGATTAGTGTTGCAGTGTATGCCTTTTGAGGTTAGGTATTTGGGTTTTATGCTTTGGAGGATTATGTAATAAAGGTTGTAATTTTATTTTATCTATCAACTTTAGAGTTTCTAAACTTAGTGATTTGATTTAGGGAACTTATTAAGCCACACAGTTTAGTAGTTTGATAGTGAGGAGGGCTTTTTGGGGGGAAATATTTTCAAAAATTAAGCCATGTGGGCTATATAGTGGATCCTTGGCTTCATGTTTAGGGATCCAAGATTGTAGAGAGAAGAGCTTTTAGTGAACTTCTTGTTCATATAGCTATCTCTTTTATGTTTTGTATCCATCGTTGGTTCATGTTGGTGATATCAATTTTGAGCAAGAGGATGCTTGTATTCCTTGCCATTTGAGATTCATTCATGTAACTGCATAAAGATTTTGAGAAGAATATAGTTGCCCCATTTTTCATACATCTTGTGGTGATCATATGTTCAATCCTATTCAATTTTCTGCATTCAAGTGTAATACATATGTAGCATGGATTAGTCAAGTGCATCATTTCCTATTCTAGATTATAGAATATAAGCCTTTTGCAGAATATGCATGTTGTTGATAATAAGATTGATATTTGTGGTTAAACCATAGAAGTGACCTTCTG
Organism: Thuja plicata; assembly: GCA_018584345.1. Lineage (NCBI taxonomy): Eukaryota > Viridiplantae > Streptophyta > Pinopsida > Cupressales > Cupressaceae > Thuja > Thuja plicata. Next base: position 3,067,502 of record MU228157.1, on the reverse strand, counting down.
ATTAGCCTATGTATTGGGTAGTGAGTGATATTGTAGAGATCATTAGGGTATGATAAGTGAGTTTCAGTTTGAAGCTTTGAGAGATCTGAATCTATTTGGTGTATCACCTTTTCAAGTTTTATTCATGCAATTTTAGTTAGAGTTTCTCTCTTTCCCTCCCAAAATCAGGAGAAGATAGTATAAAATTGATACCCATATTCAATAGGAACTGGCCTAGAATCCGAAGACTCCTTATCATACATAGTCTACCCACAGCTAGAGAAGGTTTCCGTTGTTAGGATGGAATTGTCATGCAGCCCTAATGCCTAAGTTGGGGTGACAATTCTAAACCTCAACATTTACATTTAGTACATATACTAATGTGGATTGGGTAGGTAATGTGGATGATAGAAAGAGAAATAGCGGTGGAGAATTATTTTTAGGTGAGAGATAAGTTTCATGGGAAAGTAAGAAACAAAATTGTATATCACAATCTACTATTGAATATAAATATGTTGTTGTTGCTTTTAATTGTAAATAAGTGATATGGATGAAGCAAATGTTGAAAGATATCAGAGTGATTATTTATGAGCCTATTACTATTCATTGTGACAATTAAGGTGCTATCAATATTTCAAACAACCCTATGTTACATTCAAAGACAAAGCATATTTCTATTAAATATTATTTCTTGAAAGGTAAAGTTAGTGAGAAAGAATTCAGATTGTATTATGTCTCTACCAAAGAGAAGATTACAAATATTTTCATGAAGCCCTTGCTAAAAGATGCTTTTCAGTATCTCTGAGGTAAGCTTGGGGTGATTTCCCCTCCTAATTAGAGCTAGAGATGCATTTAGATACATCAATCCAGTGTTCTTACAAATTATCATTAATATAGATTGATTTTTGTGGTGGCTACTCCTTATTGGGATTATTGATTTATTAGTGGTTAAAGGTTGAGAGATGTTCATTTAGTTTTGAGAGATGATTGTTCAGATTTTTGTCCTCCATGACTTAGTGTGTACATGTACCTTTGTCATTGATGTCAAAGGGGGAGATATAATAATGTAAAAAATAAGCATGTTTGAGATATGTATTCATGTGAAAAAAATGTATGAGACTATGAGGGAGAGATAGTAAAACAAGTATGTCATATTGTGGATATTGTTGGTATTGTTATTGATATTATTTCTTTGTGCATTGATTAGAATTTTGACATCATGTGTTTCCATCAATGCTAAAGGGGGAGATTGTTGGGAGATTGATGAGATATTTTTTAGATTATGCATATATGTGTTGGCATTAATGTTTTTTCATTGATGTCAATATATTCCTACTATTGCAAACAATGTTCCTGATTTGTTCAGGGAGATGATTTATGTGGTATGACTACTACATTAAATATCAGATGTTGAAAATGTACAAATGGATTCATTGATGTCTATAGTTTATCTATGTCAACTTACTGAGGTTTGGATAATGATCTGAGTGATCTGTGAATGATTGATTAGAAAGTGGTGTCTTAGTTGTTCAAGAAGAGACAATGTTTCAGTTATTGGATTGGTGTGGATCAGTTTAGCAATATTATTTGTTGCTAACCTAGTGGTGAGTTCAAGACATGGATGTGTGTCCTCATCTCAAGTGATTCATGATTTGAATGCTGGAATTTTTTTTAATTTTTATGAAAGTGGTTATGGTTTAGTGTTCCTGATGAATAGTGTAGAGATGAGTTTGATTTGTGAGATAGAGTTGTTCCTATCGATGTCATGTTATTTCATCTTGTGTGTTGATTTTTATTGATCATTTCATATTTTTGTTGTTGGATCATGTTGGACTATGTGATCATGTTTAAATATTTTTAACGTAACACATTAATGTTCTTATTGTTCTTGTTTGACTTGGTAGTGTAACATGTTGTGATGGATTGTGGCGTGATTTATGGATCTAGAGCGTGTTTGAGGATTTTTTTATGGGTTATTTCTATGTATTAGCTGGCATCTAATGGATCACATTGTGTATTGAGTTGTATTGAGCTAATATTTTGTAATTAGGTATCTGACCAACCTAGTTGAGAATAATTGATGTAATATCTATAAATATGCAATCATTTGTAATTACAAAGGTATGGAGAGGTGTGTATTGAAGAAGAGTCCTGAAAAGAAGAGGTATGAGTGGAATCTACAATTGAGGAAGAGATTTAATGGTGATGCGGGAGCATCCTGGGGTAGTTGGAAATCCTATGTCACCAAAAACATGTTTTGGTTTGATGTTGATTTGTTTCTTGGGGGCTTGGTAATCTTGTTGGTAACTACGTTGGAGTTCCTTATTGGGGTGCTTGGTTACATGTTGGCTTAGTTACTTATGGATTGGTCTCAGTGACTGGTTACTTGGTCTTGGATACTGAGTGGTGTTTTGTGTTGTTGCTTGGTGGTGCATGTTTGGTGGAGCTCGGCTCAATTGTGCCTCTCATCGAGTGGCCTATTTTCATTGTTCTTGATCACCAATAGGGTTTATGCTATTTTTTGTGTTGGCCGACTAGTGTATTTAATTTTTGGATGTGTGTGGGCGATGTGAGGACCTATATCTTGTTTGGTTCACTTTCCTATGTAGATTTAATGACCATTGGAGCTCAAATGATGGATAACATGTTGGTTGTGTGTTTCTTGATTCTGACTTGTGTTTTATTATTTCAATTGTAATGTGAACTTGTGGAAAGTGTGTATAAAAGAGAGTCTAGGTTGATTTTTAGGGGGAGACATGAGGAGATAGATAGAGGATGGTAGAGGAAGTTGATAAGCTAAAAGACTGCAAGTTGATGCAAATAGTTGTAAGTGGGTAGATAGAAATAGAAGATTTCTTGGAGGCTTGTGAGCACAAATCTAGATCTGGTTTCTTCCACTCACCTATAGAGTAGATTGGGAATGTTGGATCCTACAAGATCTTGTTGAGGAATTTTTGTTTTCTCCCTAACTGAGAAGGCCTTACAACCTAACATGTTGGATGCAATTGAATCTGAATTGAATATGAATTGATATAAGTTGTTATATCTATGTATTGTTGATTTTTCATTATTGTCTTGATGTTGGTTTCTAGTTTGGATAATCCTTTATTCGATCCTCCGATCTTGACTGCATCAAGTGGTATATCAAAGCTGGTTTGTTTCTTGTGGAGCTTAGGATTTTTGAAGATCTGAAGAGATGCATTCAAGGAAATTGGACCCTAGGCAATTTTAGACCTTTCTAAGGAGGTGGGAGAAAGGATAACATAAATATTTAGATATGAAATGGAAGAAATGAAGAATCAAATTATAGAAGGCATCAAAAATGTTGGATTATAGAGAGGTCTGAGAATAGATGATGGGCTATTGAAGACTTTGAAGCTTCTAGATCTGGTGGAGATGAAAGAGCTGATCAGATGGAGAGATCTAGAGGAGATAGATATGATCAGTTACAAAGATCTAGAGCTAGGTTGAGTACAAGTTACTGAATGGAGGTGTCCAATTTTTTGGGTACATTGAGACCCGAGGATCTGATTGATTGGATCAGTGAGTTAGAAGACTAATTTGAGGTGGAAGACATTAAAGATCCACTTAGAGTGAGGTTAGTATAGACTAATTTGAAAGGACATGTTGCTTTATGGTGGAAAGAGTTGTAGAGGTATAGTGAAGAGGAAGGTGAGATGAAGATCAATCAGTGGAGGTTGATGGTGATAAAGAAAAAGGCTAAGTTCATTCCTGCCGACTATGAACTTGAGTTGTTTAAGAAATAGCAAAATCTAAAATAGAAGGAGATGACTATTGAAGATTATACCGAGGATTTCTACAAGTTGACTAATCGGTCTAGACATAGAGAACTTTCTAAGGAAAAGGTGGAGAGGTATTTCAATGGTCTGAGATTCAATATCAATGATGAGATTGGTATGTTGAAGATTGATTTTGTAGAGGATTCTTATCAGTATGCATTTAAGGCATAAGATAGGTTGAAGAGAAGGCATAATGGTAATTCCAGAGGGAAAGAGAAGCAAGAAGATTTGGTAAAAGATTAACTGAAAGTTGAAGATGAACTTAAACCTATTGAACCGAGGAGAAAGGAAAGTAGAGGTGTGTTCAAAGGTACTTGTTATAATTATGGTGAAGAAGGACATTGGTCATTTGAATGTCCCCATGTATATAGGAAGGTTGGTAGTAATGTTGTGGTGAATGAGGTTACTAAGAATGAACCTGAGGTGAAGGGTGTGACTCTCTTGCTTAGGAAAACTTTGATGCCCTCAAACAAAGCTGATTATTGTCAGAGAAAGAACTTGTTCAAGACTATGTGCAATTCTGGTGGTAAATTTTGCAAGGTAATTGTAGACGGAGGAAGTACTAAAAACCTAGTTACTGAGGAGATGGTTTAGAAACTTGGTTTGAATAGGTTAATGCATCCTTTTCCTTATAGGATAATTTGGTTATAATATGGTCATGCAATAGAGGTGAAGGAGAAGTGCATGGTGAGTTTTTACATTGGTTCTTATAGAGATGAAGTATTATGTGACATTTTGGAGATGAGTTCTTGTCATGTTTTACTTGGGAGACTTTGGCAGTATGATAGAGAGGCTATTCACAACTGTAAAAGGAATCAGTTTACTATCCTGAAAGATGGACAGAAGTCTATTTTGATCCCTTTGAAGGATGAAGATAAAGGAAGAAGGAACTTGAGCATTGATAGAAAATCTGAGATGGATGTAGGGGTTGGTGTAGACATTCAAATTAAGAAATCTAAAGGTATATCAGAGAGTACTAATGGAAAAAGGAAGAAAAATAATAACCGAGGGAAGAGTGTGTTAGTTGAGGACTTGGAGGACATGTATATCAAGAACCAGTTTGGGATCTATATGTTGAATCCCAATAGATGTTCATCCAGCTTCTAAGAACATCTTTTTGCACCTAGGGTAAGCTGGTTGGTAACCGCCTTGGATTTCCTTGTTGGGGTGCTCGGTTACCTATTGGCTTGGTTACTTATGGCTCAATATTGGTGACTGGTTACTCGGTCTTAGTTACCGAGTGGTGTTTTGTGTTGTTTCTCAATGTGCCTATTTAATGGAGCTTGACTTGGTTGTGCCTCTCACCGAGTGGTCTATTTTCAATGTTCTTTATCACCGAAGTGGTTTATTCTATCTATTGGGCTGGCCGACTAGTGCATTTAATTTTTGGATGCATGTGGGAAGTGTGAGGACCTGTATCTTGTTTGTTTCACTCTCCTATGCAAATTTAATTATAGTTGGAGGCCAACTAATGGATAACATGTTGGTTGTGTGTTTCTTGATGTCGGCTTGTGTTTTATTATTGCAATTGTAATGTCGACTTGTGGCAAGTGTGTATAAAAGATAGTCTAGGTTGATGTTTAGGGGAAGACATGAGGAGATAGATAGAGCATGGCCGAGTAAGATGATAAGATGAAAGATTGTAAGTTGAACCAAATAGTTGTAAGTGGGTAGATAGAAATAGAAAATTTCTTGGAGGCTTAGAAGCACAAGTTTATATTTGATTTCTTCAACTCAGCTATATATTAGACTAGGAATGTTGGATCCTGTGAGATATTTTTGAGGCATTTGTTGTTTTTTCCCTAACCAAGAAGACCTTACAACCTTAAATGCTGCATGTAATTGAATATGAATTTATATAAGTTCTTACTGTAGACGTCCAAAATCATCCTTATATTAATTTAATTAATATTCTCATAACATTATAGTTAATTTTAATTAATTATATTTGTTATATTCTTCTATCTATTTAATTTATTTATTTAATTAAATATGATTCACCTTCATAATATTTAAATCTTCATTTAAGTATTACCATCCCCTTTAATGTATTAAATCTTATTTATATACATTTCCCTCACTAACCCCTTTTAAATAAATTTTTAATTTATTTATTCCTCCACATAACTTAATGTAGACACCCTAAAATGGACAGGCTTGCAACTTTACATTAAAACCCTAATTTTCATCTATTAATTAATGGTTTCTTAATCATTAATTAATCATCTATTTTCTTCTAAATTCACCTTTCTCAA
>MU228157.1:3007358-3024653 GCA_018584345.1 Thuja plicata | reverse complement strand
CAAATGAAGAGTGGAAAGATGATGATGTTCCTGAGATCATGGATGGACACAATGTTGCAGACAGAATGGGAAGACATCTTTCAAGCCTGGCCCTGGATCCTTCAACAATTGGGGTAGGATCCAGACCCAGGCTAAAAAGATGTCTTCCTTTTTGTTGTGGAATATAGGCTCTGCTACTGTAACAATGAAAGACTACAATGTACATATCACAACAGCTGAGAAACATAAATGTAGGCATCATGGTCACAATTTTTTGGAGACACAACATAATTGAGTGCTATTCCCAGATGATGCAAAGAAACCACTACTTTGCATCATCTCGTAAAACCACTCAATTATGTTGTGTCTCCAAAAAATTGTGACCATGATGCCTACATTTAAGTTTCTCAGCCGTTGTGTCCCAAAACCCCTTATGACCCTTTATGATCCCTAAGAATACATCTTAGAGGTCTTAAAATGTCATAAAGGGTCATAAGAGGCTCCTAGGAGGGGCTAGGTGAGCTTCCACCTTCACGTGGTTGGCCCTGTTAGGTAGAGAATGTTAAACTATTCTCAAAACAAAGAGAAGCTCAATAATTTAAGGTCTCAGTCCACAGAGATGCTGAAAAAATGACGAGAATCAATGATGGAAAGTTTTTATATTATGAGAAGATGTATATGGAGTGTTTCTCATCCATGCACAAAATGTGCTAGTGATCATATAAAATTACTTTAGGCCTCCAGTATTGATGAGATGTACAAGTGTAAAATGTTTTTGTGAGACTGTGATCAATTTGTGCAGTGTACATAAATGCAAGGTGGTGATTATTCTCGACGATCGACAGGTAGCTAGGATAGTAGCTAGGACTAAAGATAACACAGCTCAAGAGACCATCATAGGTTGTCTCTTTCTTCGGTCTATATTATTGACAAAATCTTTTACCTTTCATTAGCTCATCAAATATGGGGATTTGAAATAATTTAATAGAATATTTTCATGACAACATATATTATTTAAGTTGATGTTGCATGAATTTATCTACTTTGTGCACTTATATACTACAAAGATGGCCATGCTTCTTTATCGCCATCCTCATAGTCTACAAGTGCACGAAGTAGATAAATTCATGCAACATTAATTTAAATAATATACATTGTCATGAAAATATTCTATTAAATTCTTTCAAATCCCCGGATTCGCTGAGCTAATGAAAGGTAAAATATTCTGTCAATAATATAGACTGAAGAAAGAGACAACCTATGATGGTCTCTTGAGCTGTGTTAACTTAAATGTGCCTATCCATCAATTTTTTGAGACTTTATAATTAATTCCGATGGAAGCGTTATACTTTCAACAGACAAAATGTCAGATAAAAATCATTTATGACATTTATTGCGATAGTAATGCTATACGTTCGACAAGGATACCTGTCAAAAATGCTGCAAAATTGTCGCTCTTCCAACAATGTAAAAGCCGTAAATAGAAATCTTTTGACAGACCCTTTGACATTAAATCCATATCATCGACAGGTAGATGTGTCAGAATTCTGATGGATGAACCGCAGGAAATGTTGTCATGAAGCCGTTGTCATGTGCAAGTTTCTTACATGACATGGTGTCGGTGAACCGACGGGTATGTCTTCTGTCACAATTTCCAACGCAAAAATGGTGACGGACTCAAGTGTCAAAATTATAACAACTTAGTGTTGCAAATATGACAAATGGCCATTGGAATTTGACCTCAAATGTACTAGTGCATGAGTAACATTTCATAGATCTCATCATACCCGATATCTTGCATTCTTGTTCCTAACAACCTATTTGTGTGAGAGTTTATTCCATGTAAAGGAACCATGTCACTTGTGTTTTCTAGCACATGGTGCATAACTCCTTTTTCAATATCAAACTAGGGTGTGCTCTCCAACATTATCATGGTATAAATCCCACTATCATCATGTAGTTAGGATTGCATTTTAGCTAGGTCATATTGCACTTTGCATTTTTCTCTTGGCAAGGTTTCTTTTTATTCCCCCATCCCAATTGGGGCATCATGTCCCCAATCTATCCTAGGTTTACCCCCCCCCCCCAAGGACGTGTCTCGNGGTTTCCCCCCCCCCCCCAAGGACGTGTCTCGTGACACCACCTAATTTCCCTATTTTCTTTGTTCTTCCTCTCTTCTCCCTTTTTCGAGAAAATTTCTCAAAATTTATTTTTTCTGTTATTTTCTCGAGGGGGAATCATCTCATCTCCTACCATAATCAATTTTCTCTCTGGGGCATCTTATTTAATTTTCTTTGACGTGATGCCACTTTCGATGCCACATCAAAGAGGAGAAAAATATAGACCTCCAAAATCATCCTTATATTAATTTAATTAATATTCTCAAAACATTATAGTTAATTTTAATTAATTATATTTGTTTTTGATTATGGTAAAAGCAGGTTTTGAAGGGAATCCTGAAACCCTCTAACAAAAGCTTAGAAAGGAAAGGCAAAAAAAGCCCAAAAAGCAACAGACTGCCCCAAGTAGGGGAGCAATCTACAGTAGGTCATAACCTAGATTTGGCAATAATTACAAACAAGACAAAAAACATAAGGAACGCTGGAAGGAAAATAGAAAGAAAGACCGCCAGCACCAAAATCAGAGCAGAGACTTCAGAAAGCTTTCAGAATCCACCAGCTGAGTCTTCATTGTCATCACATTCTCTCTCAGTTTCTGGAGGTCCAGATCCTCAATCTTCTGCTTCTTGGACCTTGTCCGGGTACTAGGTCCCATTTGCTGGGAAGTAACAGGATAATCAGCATTGTCTTTATTACTTTCCATCCAATTGCTCAGAGAAACCAAATTCTCAAGAGTTTCCCTCATACCAGTATTCACCAGCGTAAGCAAGTGTTTCAACATATCTTCATTCCCATTAATTTTCTTTTGTATGGGAATCATAGCTAACTCAACAACATTTCTGATTTTTTCATCAATTTCAGAGCTATGAGCTTCAACAGGAACATTGGAATTGTGGGAAAGATCATTTCTAATAGTAGTCATAGTCTCTTCAATCAAGGAGCTTTTGTTTTCCAGCTTGATGCATCTATTTTTGAGTTCAACCAGGTCAGTTTGAACCCATTTATCCAAGTTGTAGCTATAGATTGACTTATTTTTGGCAATTTCCAAGGGAGACATAACAATGGTCCTTCTGACCTCAGATTCCATCCTACGAATATCTCTTTGGAGAGGCTGAGGTTTACTCCCTTGGAATTTTCTGTCTCTTTCATCTTTCATGTTCACCTTCTCATAGCTCGGGGACTCTTGGGACTCGAAGTTTTCCTCTTCAAGGACTTTAAAGCTATTATCCCCTAAATTATCAGCGTTACTGTCAATTGTATTAATTTCTGCTTCTTTGTTCTTATTAGTCTCTCTCCCTTCGATCTCATTACCTTTTGTGTTATCATTTTTCAGCCCAGAAATAAAATTTTCCCCGGTATTAGGGATGATACAACTATCCTCTGGGTTTCCCTTGACATTAGTAATTTCAGGGTCCACCGTGTCCTTCACCACAAGGGTCTAGGTAGAGGGGGACAACTCAACACTAGGATCCCACTGACAATTTTGGGCATCTTCAGTTTCAGACTCCTGAGGAATATGCTTCTCACCATCAGACTTCTGGATATGAGGACTAGGAGGACTTTCTGGGATAATCTTATCCTCACCAGCAATAGCACTAGAAAGTTTAGGTTTCTTCAAGACAACCGGGGTGTTTGAAGAAGACGGTCCAGAAGGCAGAGAGGCTTTTTTGGGTTTAGAAGTTTTAGGCAGAGACCCCACAAGCTTCCTCTTTTTGACCTGGGCAGGGATCGGGTCAGGAACATGATCTCTGGCAAAATCAGCAATGAGGAGGATAAGGCTGACATGAAGGATAGGGGAATTCTTTAGTCTGAAGTCGGAGATACTCTGATTAAGAGACTAGAGGAGGAAGAAGGGGAAGGATATAAGAATCTCATGATGAAAATGATTAACTAGGGCAAAGTGGTAGTTATAGACCCTAGAGAATCTACCCTCCAACGTGAAGTATTCCATTATTGCTTTAATAACAGAGCCCCAAACTTTATCAATATTCTCAATTTCAACGTAGTCTTTCTTACCTTTTACCAAGAGAGCCTGTTCCTCATCAGTTTCTGGAAATTTCTTGTACGCTCTGGTTCCCACTTTCACCTCTTTAGAGTAGTTCAATCCTTCCAGGGGAAGACCGGTGATGTCAGACAAGACCTCCAGGCTGAGTCTAAATGATTTCCCTGCAATGTTGACCATGCCCTTATCCCAACCCTCTGCAAAATATTTTGACACATCAGGATCAAAACCATGAAGTCTCTTGAGAAAATGATGAACTTTCCCTTTCTTCAGAATTCTCCAGACTTCCTTATCTTTCTTCCACCTACAATCCGCAGGATCCTCCCTTCTAAGATCTCCTCCCATGGCAGCAAGTTTCACCTTCTTATTTTCCTCGAGCTGAGAAGTGTTTTTGTGATGATTTATCTCCAACTGATTAATTCTTTTAATCTTTGCTTCTTTTCTCTTCACATGCTCGAACTGGCCACAGTTAATAATAATAATGGCAACGAACATAAAAGTTTGAGCTTTAATAATTAGGGTTAAAAACCACAACTTGGGAGTGTACTTCACCTTGATTTGGCCATCATTCCAAATCCACCCAATCTGAGATGAATTATTTTGTGCCATTAACAACACTTTTAATAATACCTTCTTTATGCCTGATTTTGTCATAATTGATAATAGATTTGACTGCTTCATTATTCATTGGTGTACCTTTCCATTTTTGAATTCTATCATTTTTGGCTCCAATGTTAGCGAGATAATCAGCAACCTGATTAGTCTCCCGGTAGTTGTGAGTTATATGAATCGCTTCAAAGGTTTTAACTATAGATAATATTTTAAGGATAATATTCTCTATAGTCCAAGAAGGAGGATTGATTTCTTTAATGTTGTTGATTATATTCAAAGAGTCTCCTTCGAGCCAAACTTTTTTGAAACCCATTTCTTCCACCAGCATAACAGTATTCAAAGCTGCCAAGGCCTCAGCTCTATGATTTGTTTGAAATCCCAAGGGAATTGAAATAGCACCAAGAAAGTTACCATTACTATCTTTGATGATGCCTCCTCCCCCAGAGACACCCGGATTGCCCTTAGAGGCACCATCAAAATTAGCTTTAATCCATCCATTAGGAGGAGCAGTCCAAACAGCTAAATCTCTTTGAGAGCATTCAAGATTTTTGAGAAGTGGAAAGTTCCAATTTGACCAGTTGACTTCCAGGAGGATAGAACTAAACTTGTTTTTGCTATTGGTTATAGCAGAGGTAAAGTTTTCTTTTAAAAATCTGGATATTATGTTGAAAACAATTTCAGGTTTAGATCTTTTCTCTCTGAAGATTCTGTTGTTTCTTTCCTTCCAGATACCCCAGCAAAGATGAGGCGGGATTAGATTCCAGAATTGTCTAACCATATCATTTTCAAAAGGGCATCTCCATTAAGTAACAAAGTCCAGCAAAGAATTTGGGAAAATCCAGGCCAGATTCCAATATTTAAAAACCAAAGACCAAACTTTCCTTGTAAAACTACAGTGGATCATAAGGTGGTCACAGGATTCAGCTTGATCAAGACAAAGACTGCATATATTTACATGATAGAAACCTCTTTTAACCAAATTATCAATAGTAAGGGGCTTATTCTGGATAAGAGTCCAATAGAAGAAATTGATCTTAGGAGTTAGGAGTTTATACCAGATAGTAGCACATTGGGGCTTAGTTTCCTTAGAGAATTCTAGGGAACTAGCAGAGGAAACCGTATACTCACCATTAGTGGAAAGATTCCACACCATCTTGTCAGGAGTATTGCCTTCACTAGTCTAGGACTGCAGGTCTAACATAAGGGGTGAAAAACTTTTGTCAATGCAAGATAGATCTTTCCAGGAATTAATATTCCTATAGTCAGAGACTTTGTGTCCAAAAGTATTTTTATCTTGGGTGATTAAATCCTTCCACTCTTGTCTTTCATTCAGGGGATAATCGTAAATCCAAGGATCATCCCAGAAATCAATAGTGGATCCATCCCCCAAGTTCCATCTTATACGTTTTTTTAGTAGATCAATGGAGGAACAAAAACTATTCCAAATATACGAACCCTTAACTCTATTATCATGGTTTAAGAGATCATTTAAATTGTTTGAGTTGGTAAGGTACTTATTTTTAATAATACTGTTCCATTGCTTAGAGTCACCAAAGATTCTCCAAACCTGCTTAGCCAGGAGGGCCTTATTAGTGGTCTTAATAGGTCTAATCCCCAGACCCCTTTTATTTTTAGGTTTGCAGATATTTTCCCAAGCAATCAAGCTGAGCCTTTTTTTCTCTTCAACTCCAGTCCATAAGAAACATTTTTGGATAGTTTCTAGCACCATAGAAAACTTATGGGGGATCTTAAAAAGACTTAAAGCATACACCGGTAGATTTTGCAATGTGGATTTCAGCAGCTGAAGTTTACCTGCACTACTCAAGAGAGCCCCTTTCCAACCAGCCAACTTCCTGTTGAATCTATCTATAATTTGATTCCAGAAGATATCAGGAGGTTTTAAACCTAGGGGGAGCCCCAAGTAGGAAGAGGGAAGTATACCAATGTTGTAACCAAGAATTTTGGATATCTTATTTTGCCTCTCAGGAGGAGTATTGATGAAGAATATTGAACTCTTATCCCAATTGATAAATTGGCCAGTAGCCGAGATGTATATTGATAAAGATTTTTTAAGGTTCCTTGCTTCTTTCACTGTAGCTTCACCCATAAGTAGAGTATCATCAACAAACTGTTCATGGGAGCAGGAAATTCTGGCGGAGGAGGGGCAGAGGCCAGATAAGAGACCAGAATTAACAAGTTTGGAGATATATCTTCCCATCCCTTCAGCCAATATAGCAAATAGAATAGGAGAGATAGGATCCCCTTGTCTTAGGCCCCTTGAAGGTTTGAAAAAATTGGAAGAGCCACCATTCACCATCACAGAGGAAGACATAGTAGAAACCAGTTGATTAATTATTTTGATAACTCCCTCATCAAAACCAAAGCTACTTAGAACTTTTTGGAGAAATTTCCAACCAACCCTATCATAGGCTTTAGAGAGGTCCAATTTCAAGAGGAAACCCTATTTCTTGGAAGTTTCAAGAGAATGAATATTCTCGTGAACCACCACAATGGAGTTAAGAATTTGTCACCCTGGGACAAATCCATTCTGCTGGGGGGATATAATTGAAGGCAAAAGAGCAAGAAGTCTGGTTGTCATAACTTTAGGTATAATCTTATAAATACCATTACAGAGACTGATTGGTCTGAAAGAGTCCACCGTATTAGCACCATTAAATTTAGGTACAAGAACTAAAAAGGTGGCATTAAGTTCTCTAAGAAGAGATTTCATTCCAAAGAATTATTTAACAACATTGCACACATCCTATCCAGTGATCTCCCAAAACTGCTAGAAAAAGAAAAGAGGAAATCCATCTGGGCCCGGAGATTTATCACCTTCAAAAGAGAAGATAGCATTTCTGATTTCCTTGACATCCAGGATAGCCTTTAGTCTGGAGTTGGTATTGTTGTCTATCAAGGAAGGAATGGCAGAGATAATTTCATTTTGATTCAGGGGATCAAGTGTGTCATTTCTTGTTAGAAGATGAGAAAAGGAGACAAGCATTTCCTTTCTTATCTCTTCTTCATTAACAAGGAGCTGATTATTAACTTTTAATGAAGAAATTATGTTAATAGCTTTGTGTTTCGAAGCAGTCAAATGAAAAATTCTAGTATTCTTGTCCCCATCTTTAAGCCAGAGAGCTCTTGATCTTTACCTCCAGAAGGATTCCTCCTTAGTAATAATGTTATGATATTCTGCTACCAGCATATTCTCCTTACTTCTATGCTCCTCTGAGAGACCCTCTTTTTGAATTTTCTCTTGAATTGTCTTGATCTCTTCCTTTTTAATACTTTTAGCCTTGAATATATCCCCGAAAACTTCCTTATTCTAGATTTTAATATTTTTCTTTACATTGCTCAACTTCTTGGCTATCTTATACATGGCAGTACCTTCCTGATTATAGTTCCACCATTTGGATATGTTGTATTTTAGGTTAGGGTGGGCTAACCACATCTTCTCAAAGCAAAATGGGATATTCTTTTTACCATTCAAGATATTGGCATTGAAGATTATAGGGAAATTGTCAGAACCAATCCTTATAGATGAGGATAAAGAGCATGAAAATTTAGACAACCAATCAATTGAGAGGAGGGTTCTGTCAAGTATCACCTGTATAAGATCCATACCTGTTCTTCTATTCGACCACGTATAGGAGATACCTTCTAGATCCACATCTAAGAAGGATTGATCATTTATATACTCCATAAGATCCATTCTACTATCAACTTGAGAAAGAGCACCTCCCATTTTATCATCTACCAGCAGGGGGGTATTAAAGTCCCCCATAACCATCTAGCTATTTGCCTAGAAGTCATTCCTGATATCTTTAAGTCTCTTCCAGAATCTTAGTCTACCATTTTTAGTATTAGGAGCATAAATGTTCATGAGGTTCCAAGAGTAATCCAGTTTTATATGCTTGACACAAATGAGGATTATATTCTTTTCAACGTGAATCTTCTTACAATTAACAATAGCATTGTTCTAGAAAATCACAACACCACCAGAGGCACCTTTAGAATCACTTCCAATACTACTACCATTCTTAAAAAGGTTAATTTTTTCAACCTTTTCTCTTGACATTTTAGTTTCCTGGATAAGAATAATATCAGGGGTAGAGTCTCTTACCAAGTTTCTAAGAACATCATGTTTATGAGGACTATTTAGCCCTCTTATATTCCAGAAGATGATCTTTATTTAATGAGTTGGGGAGTAGATCTCTGGGATAGTAGATTGCTTACCATCCGCAATACTCTGTTTTTCTTCTAGCTCTCTTATAGCTTTTTGAGAAGGCCTGCCTCTTCCTCCCTGGGGAGAACCTACATCTGCTTTTTTTCTTCTGGTTTGAACTCCCCCAATAGGGGTTGTTTCTAAAATCTTCCCTGATTCTTGGGCTTTAGGGTTCTGACCTCCTTTCTTAGAGGGTTTTTTGTCTTTCTTATTATTTTTCACCTCTGACCATTGGGGCTCTTGTTTTTCCAGGAGAGGAGGCGAGTCCTCAAAACTTTATTTTTGAAAATCCTCCTCACTGACTTCAGACCAACTCTTACTACTATTTCCAATTACGACAGGCATTGACTGCTCTTTCACTAAGGGGGAGGAAGCCAAAAGGCTCGTGGCTGTTAATTCCTGTTCATTTTTTTCATTGTTGCTTTCCTTCTCGTTCTGTATCACTTTTGTAACGGCTTGAGGCTCCTTTATAACCCTATCTTCCATAGAGACAGTTTGGGTCTGGAGATCGTTCTCCCTATTACTAACCAAGGGACTGTTAGAAACAGGAAAGGATTCTTCCGCTATTTCCCTTTGTTCTGTATTAGTTGGATCCTCCTGCTCCAGGATCTGGGGTAATTCTTTATCAACTGATAACTGAGAGGTATCTTCCTTAGACTGTTTTGTGATAACAGCATTCAGATCTTCTCTTCTTTCTATATCTTCTAAAACATTCAATGGGTCTGGAAGAGAGGGAGATTTTTTTTCTTTCCAAACAGCCCTTGGTTCTTTCTTTTTTGTTTTATTAGAATGTTTAACGGGACATTGTTTTGCCCAATGACCAGATTTTTTGCAGGTAAAGCAGGAAAAAGGGATAGATTCAAACTCCACAACTTGATTATAGATTCCCAGCTTTGATTTGATAGAGATAACTTTCGGAAGATCTATCTTTTGGTTGATGTTGACACATATTCTAGCATAGACTAATCTAGTCTTTGCGGCTGTCATAGGATCTATAGTTAAGAGTTCCCCAAACGAATGGGCCAGACCCGAAAAGACATCTTTGTGCCAGTATTCTAGAGGAAGACCATGGAATCTTACCCATACTGGGGCTGATTCAAACATATCCATATTAAGGTCCATATTTTTCCCCCACTTTTGAAGAGATAAAGACGATTTCCCAAACAACCAAGGACCCCCACATAGAACTACAGAAAGATCTTCAGAACTAGAAAACTCAAAAGTAAAAAAACCTTTTGGAAGGGCTGCTATATCAACTTGACCTTTTAACCTCCATTTCCTTGCAGCATAAGCCCTAACAATATCTATATTAGGTCTTGGGCCCAGAAATTTTCCTATAAGCGTATTCTTCATTAGGGAAACTGTATGATCAATCAGAGAATCAGGGAGAGAAATGCTGAATAAACCTTTCTCAGGGTCATACATATTGTCAACTCGGGGAAAGGAAGATTTTCCAGTGGGTTTCACACCGAAAAGAGAAGACCAACTTCCATTAGCATTATTTTTACCTAAAAGTTGATCATCATTTGCTTCAAAGGACTTACCATCTCTTGTCGTTATCTTTGGTACATCTTCAGTGATTTGGAATCTCGATAGAGGGGAGGCCTCCCATATATCTTTTGTGGATCCCTCCACTACTGCATCTTTTACCTTTTCCTGGCACTCTAGCACGGATAACTTCTGAACATTGCCAAAGAATACTTTCCCGCTCATTTCATTGTTCAAAAGGTCCCTTTTTCCTCTTTCTCGAGGGTGATAACGGTCTGGGTCTTTGTCCCCTTCCGCTTCCTTTTCTCCTACCTTGAAGCTCCTACTACCACCTCCTAGATTTGACTGCACTCCTCCTCCAGCAGGTTTCGCGCCCAGAGGGGAATTCGAATTCCCTCCCGCCTCACACTCTCCTCCTCTCCCGCTCATGGTTCAATCGTGATTAATTAATTATATTTTTTATATTCTTCTATCTATTTAATTAATTTATTTAATTAAATATGATTCACCTTTATAATATTTAAATCTTTATTTAAGTATTACCATCCCCTTTAATGTATTAAATCTTATTTATATACATTTCCCTCATTAACCCCTTTTAAATAAATTTTTGATTTATTTATTCCTCCACATAAATTAATTCTACTAAACCATAATTAATCTAGATCTAATTTAGATTAAACTAATTTGAACCTAGATCCTACCCTACCTCACATCACTCTCACCAAATAGACCTACTCACTAATTAACTAAGGTTAATTAGGCTAATTTCTTGATTCCTACACATATTAGTCCTAATTATTTGCTCACACATGTGTGAGCAAATTTATAAATTTGAATTTTAAAAATCATGCTAATTTGGTGCCAAAAAGGTTTCTTACACCCATGATGACACTTTCTAAAAGTGTTTCATTGGAATAAAACTCTTACACCCTCTTACAACTCTTACAAGATCCTTCACATGTGTACTTTAAGTACACTTTGACCCATCACATCCAAAGTTGCTCTCACATGTGTGAGAAAAGTGGGCCTCTTGCATGGCTTATGTGTCCCTCATGTGACACCTATATGGATACCACATGAGCTCCACCTCATCCGAGCCCTCTCTCTCCTTTAAAAACTCTATAAATAGAGGCCATTGTCAAGAGAAAATCATCTCCCTTTTATGCATTGTTATCATGCTTGTTTAGTGCTAGAGATTTTAGTGCATTTTCATGTTTATGTTCTTAGATAATATAGAAATCACATCTTAGGTAATCATGGTGAATGAATCTAGTTTTAGTTTCATTTGATCTTGCATAAGAATTTTAGCATAGTTTGCATCTTCATTCTCATACTTTTGATGAATGGCTTGAGACAAGTTCCTCATACTTGTTCTTGAACTTTTTCATTGTTCTATTAGCTTGCATTCTAATTTCATCAATCAAATAAAGTGGGAATAGTATATTATGGTGGAAGAGCACACCCATAAACTTCTCTAAGAGAAAATCAAAAAGGCATTGGGTGCCATTGTTCAACTCATCGGAGGTTATGATGGAGTCTCTTATTTTTGTAGTATGCTTTAGACATGTTAGTGTAGCTTATTGATTATATCTCTCTAACATTTGCATGTATGAGTGTGCTCCCAATAGGTTAGATTCCAGCATATACACTTATATCTCTATGTTATTGAGTTCCCATTGTTGTCTACAAGTTGGACAATCCTTTATTGGATCCTCTGAGATTGACTACATCAAATGGACTTAATTGGAACTATATTGACATATTAGAGATGTTGTTTTGTTAGTTGCTGAACTTGGATAGTATGTGTGTTGAAGCAGAGATGTTGAAAAGAAGAGGTGTAAGTGGATTCTACAATTGAGGCTAAAATTTAATGTACTTCAGTGGAGCAATATTGGCATATTAGATATGTTGTTTTGTTAGTTCATGATTTTGGATAAAATGTCCTTTATGATTTGAGATCAAAGATTGTTGTAAGGTAATGAGCCTTCCTTGGGATTGAGATCCTTATTGTATTTGAGAAGTGAGCTCTAGGAAATGTGCCTGAATGCATGTGTGCATTCCTAACAAGGTATAGTGCTTTTAACAAAGTACATTAATCTTTTGAGTTTGATCCGCACCATGGTTTTTACCATAATAGGGTTTCCACGTAAAAAATCTTGGTATTATGTGTTGATTACTATGTTTTGTTCCTGCATTCATGTTTATCTTTTGGATATGAGGTTAAGTTGGTAATTTGTTTAAAGTTCTTGAGTTTTTGGGCACAACTGATCCCCCCCCTCGCTCTTAGTTGCATGTGATGCATTTATTCTAAAAGGAAATGTTCCACATATCTATTGGAGAGAAGTTGTTAACACTGCAGTATACACATTGAACTAAGTGCAAATTAAGTAAGGAACCAGTTGTAGGACCAGAAAAGGGGTTAGAATGCATAATAGAGGAAACCAAAAAACCTCAAATCATCATGAAAACCTAATCTAATCTAACATTAAAACCATTTTAAATGAGATTTCAAAAGCATATTTAAAACAACATTAAAAATCCTTCAGATGTAGTTCCAATGCTCTCCTTTATTCTCCATTAAAATGGATACATTTTTCTCTTGATAATGAAAACTAATGCACAAAAACTTGAAATGAAAATGACTAGAGTGAGAGTACTAGGAGTGTGGTTAGAAAATGAAGGAAAATTGATCTCAATTTATAAAGGTGAAAGCCAAAATGCAGAAATGGCAATTAGGTAGACAAATTGGAAGATTGTCATAGTTTTCACAAATTGAGTACACAAATGGAATGCACAAATCAATGCATAATTAGAGGGAAATGGAAGAAGAAAGATGAAGGAAAATTAATAGGAAATTTGGAAGCACAATTAGAGGAGAAATGGATAAGGAAAGGTAGAAGAGCTCATGAAGCTAATTAATAGGAGGTGGAAGCATAATTAAGGGAATGGATGTAGGAGTTTAAATTTTGAATTTTGAAAACTCATTATTCCAGGTAAAATTAAGAATTTAGGAATTAGGAAAATTGCATAATTAAAAAAAGATGAGAAATTAATTAATTGGGGGAGACATTAGGAAAGGGGAAGTTAGTTAATTAAATGATTAGGATATAGGGATAAACTATGGGTAATTTATCCCAGGAGGAAAAATTAGTGGATCATTGACCGAATTAAAGAGAATGATGTGAACTTGACTTGATTTTGATGCTTTTGATGAGGATTGGGAGCAATTATGATACTTCCAGAATGGTTTAGGAAATGACGTGACATCGATGATCTTTGATAATTCCTTAGATTGATTGATGAAAATGATTGACGATGATGATTGGAAATAACATCAATGAAATTTGACAATGTTATTAAATCAAATTGGATCAATGTGATGATAACGAGGCATTGATGAACTTTCACAATGCAATCAAATTGATTGGTCTGAAATTGGTTGATCTGAAATAGCATTGATGAACTTTAACAATGCTATTAAAGAACTGAGGATGACAAAACATCGATAAAATTTGATAATGCTCTTCAGAATGATGAGATTAATAAGACATGGATTGACTTGATGATGAGGAATCAATAAACATGGGCAATGCCGGAGGATTTATTTTGAAATATATTGATAAGGTTTTGAAATTATTTGATTGATGACGATAACACTGATGCACTTTGACAATGCTATCGATAGATGACAAACATGATTATTGATAATGATTAGGAAACATCGATGAACTTTGAAAATGCTCCCAAACTGATGATTATAAGGCATCAATGAACTTTGACAATGCCTTGGACAAGATTAACAATATTTAAATTGATTGGAAAGTGATTTGAAAGTGATTTGATTAGGCATCGATGAACTTGGGCAATGCCCTAGAATGAGTCGAATGAGTTTGAAATTATCTTGGACTAATTAGGAAGGGATTAGGAATGACTTTGATTGATTTAGGAATATTTCATATGGTTTAGGAATGTTTAGGATCTATTTGGATTGGTTTAGGATCAATTAGGAAAAGAAGTGTTGATAATCAATTGAACAATTTTCAATGTTCAATTAATGATGAAAGACACAATGCTGACATATAGAGAACCATATGCACAACATAGAGGAATAATTAGAAATACAAAACACTGTTTAAATTGTAATGCCAAAAATGTTAACACGTAGACTATCAAGCTCAAATCATTTTTGAGTGTCTACATTTTACCCCTCTTTGATATAATGTGATTCTAAGAATTGTGTCAAAAAAAATAAAATCATGCCCCATTGGATCGAGAGAATGGAGGTAAGATGCCCCCTCAAAAAAATGGGTAGAAATTGATAGGAGGATAATTTTTTGAAAATAAAGTGATTGCTAGGATTGATAGAAGAAATGTTAGTAAAAAGAAAAAAATTGACAGAGAAGAGTTAGTAATGATGAAACTTTCTTTCATAAGTGCATTTTTGTCATGAGAGCTCTTTTTGTATATGGAAAATGGATGAAGTGCACCATGACATAGAAAGTTAGGATGTTAATAAATGTTTATGAATCTTATTTGTTAATGAATGTTACATGTTAATGAATGTTACGTCATAATGAATGAATGTTATGATTCATTAATGGATTAAAGAATGTTAGACGTTGATGGGGAATTTTGAGTGATATTAGGGGGGAGGGGCCAAATGAGCTTCTACCTTCATGTGGTTGGACATGTTAAGTAGAGAATATTAAACTATTCTTGAAACAAAGAGAATCTCAATAAGGTAACACACTTTTCAAT
The DNA here is from genome assembly GCA_018584345.1 of Thuja plicata. Taxonomy (NCBI): domain Eukaryota; kingdom Viridiplantae; phylum Streptophyta; class Pinopsida; order Cupressales; family Cupressaceae; genus Thuja; species Thuja plicata. Next base: position 3,009,463 of record MU228157.1, on the reverse strand, counting down.
ATTTCATTATGCTTCACTATTATTCTTATTGATGCTAAGCATCTTGTTTGCGGGTTATAGATTCAGTGTTGCAGGTTGGGAACATGCTTCTACAAGATGGTTCCTCATTACAAGTGAATGAGTGTCTCAATGATTCTATGAGTTTATTTTGTTCTAGACTATACACACTACCTTTGTTTATTCCTTAACATTTGTTCATTTTGTAGATTCATTATTTTTTGGGGGATTCTATGTGATAATCAAATCTGTAGAAAACATTATATGCCATTTTTTAATATAATTTAATGTTATTGATTAGATCATAAAGTAAACTGATCACTTCAATAGAATCTTCTCATTCAAGTTTGTACTTAAGTAATATTCTTAAGTTTCTCTTTAGCCCAAAGAGTGCACATTTATTTCCATTTACTATAACTTTGTTGAATGTGTAAAGAAGGCATAAAATAATTAGTACTAATATGTTGGACAATAGAGCTACATATATCTAAATTGGTCTCTTGTGATTATTATATGGTGAATATCATGGTTTAGTTCATTCTTTTGACTTTTTTGTTGCAGAGACATCAAAGATTTTCAATAGGGTCCTACAAATCCATTCAAACTTTCAAAATAAGGTTGTATATCCAAGGAGGACTTGAAACAAAATAGGTTTCTCAAGCATTTCAACACATCTTCCTCATCCAACAATACTCATTTAATGCATTCAAGGCATTAGTCCATCCCATATACTCACATAACCTTCAAGGACTCAAGGCTAAGTAGGTCTTGTATGTTCAATCCTTCCATCAAACCTGCAATAGCAAGTACTAACACCAAGCACTTCTATGATCACATATACTATGTCATAACTCTTTAGGCCTACTTAAATGCTCCTTCAATATTCTGAGTAACTCTTAACTTGAACCAATATATGAACCTTTTAACTATTCACACTCAAACTACTAACCATGGTCAACTACTAACCACATTGCATTCACTGATTGTCTTGATGAGACTCTATGTTCCCTTGCTCTGACTTAGTACCTTGGCGTGCATGTTCTCCTTCTCCTAAAAACACAGTCAACTATCTACCCTTTCACAAACACTAACTGGACTCCTCACTTCTGTCATGAATCATAATTGATGCATGTATGCATTGATAATATTATTTATCAATTCATCATTAATAATAATATTATGAATCAATATAATGCTAATAATTAATAAATATATAAGTGACTAATTAATTAATAGTCAATCAATATAATATTGCTAATCAAATCAATAAATTGTTAATTAATTAATATAATGAAATACAATAACAATAATGAATCTTTGTAATTTATCAATCAATATATAATTATTATTAGTTCATATTACTCTTAATAATATCTATCAAAATATATATTAAATTAATCAATGTAATTAACATTAATTATTTAATATTATCCATATTATGATTATTTATATTAATAATATCAATTATCAATATAATCTATAATTTTGATGTTATTACATTGATGATACTAGAATATAAGTCAATGGTAATAAGTCCATACTAATAGTAAATTGACGGTATTATTGCCCATGAGACTAGTAATGAGTCGATAATGATAAACCCATACTAAGTCGACAATAACAATTGGTTAACTAGAATGAAACATCAGCATTATAAGGGAAAGTATGATTGTGAAACTCAACTATGACAAAGTATAAGTATGGGATACAAAATATAGGATGGGGGAACATAAAAGAATCATAATTTATGAGATACATTCGACGTTAACCAAGGAAAAGTGGGAAGTGTAAGTATATTGATAGATTAAAAAGCCTATATTCATGATATGACAACAAGTCTAACAACCAGAATAGATTGAATATTACTCTCTCTATATTCACAGTTAATAGGGCTAAGGGCCAATATATGGCCGAAGCCATATGTGATATGTATAGTATCAGTTCATGTTAATTAATTAGAAATAATATCTAATCTATATATATAAGCATCTGTTAATAATAAAAAATTAGAATCATTGTGTGTGTGTGTGTGTGTGTGTGTGTGTGTGTGTGTGTGTGTGTGTGTGTGTGTGTGTGTGTGTGTGTGTGTGTGTGTGTGTGTGTGTGTG
>MU228157.1:2960528-2994905 GCA_018584345.1 Thuja plicata | reverse complement strand
TCTAAATAGGAAGGCTTGGTAACATTTGTTCTTTCCTTTCATAGATTAGTTGCATTGTACTTTCATTTTCATAGACTAGTTTGCATTATCATCTAGCTTGCATTGCATTTCATACACTTGATTCATTCGAGATATTGGCATTCTTGCCCTTGTCTTCATTGTGAATCTCTCGTTGTGTGGTTTATTGGAAAGGTCATGAGTTCATAGCTCTAGCTGAGAGCAATTTTACAAATCTTGCAACTCCATGCATAGAGAGCTATGGATCGATTTGTGAGGGCTCATTCTTGAGTTTCCTTGCATGTAAGGATTCATAGAAGTGCACTATTTTGTGTGTACACTATGCATAAATTTATGAGACAGTATTACACCATTAGCTAAAAGATTTTTATATGCTTTGAAAAATTGAATATTTCACAATTAGTCTTATTTATTTCAAAAAGGGCAATAAGAAAAACCAAAATGTGACAACCACTCTTTCATTTTGATAATCAAATTGCAAATTACTCAAATCAACTCTACATAAGAATACACATTCAACATTTATTTCAGAGAAAAAATATCACAAAGAAATTTTCAACTCACGAATTTTATTGCAAACTGATGAATGTAAAGAAGCAACTAATTTATATTGATAGAAAAAATATCTTGTCTACTGAACAATACATATGAAAAATAAGTCTTTAAATGTAGCATATTTTGTAACATCATTTTAAAATGGCTATATAACTTGTATATCACATTCCCTTTTTTCATTTCTCAAAATTATCCTCTATATGTAAGAGAGGATTCAAGGAGACAATAGAATATATCAAAAGTTGAATAGGCATACCCTTTCACAAAAAGTTGCAATAACTATACCTAACTACTTGAAAAAATGACATAGTTAACTCATTACATAAGAAAATTTTGAAGCAACTCTTGAAAACATTTTAACATAGGGATTAATCTCCCAGAAGTTCACAACATTTCTTGATGTGTTCAAGGTAACTCTTGGAAGCATGGGTATCTACATCATGAATGATGTCTCTCATTGTGATCTCCAATACAGAAAAATTTTCCATATGTGCAGTGGCCTTCTTCAACTCTATCCCATCAGTTTGGAAAATGTCAAGGGCAACATTGAGGAGAATTTGGCACTCTTCTATCTAGTTGTGTTTGTCCTTAATATCTCCCTTCTGATCAAGAAACATTGAAAATCCTTGTTTGATAGCATCTCTGAATTCTTCAAATTCTTCCTTCAATTAATTTCAAACTTATTATTCTTTGAAATTACCTTATTAATTTCCTCAATCCTTTTTACATCTAACCCCTCCAGGTTCTTCTCATGCAATAATACCTCAATTTTGTTCTTGATCCTATCATGAGCCACAATATTATCCAAGTGTTTTCTATATGTCTCCAAAATATTATGCAAATAATTTTTCAGTATCTCAAACCTCTGATTCAATAGAAAAGAAACACTATCATTTCTTATTCTTTTCATATGTTTATTTAAATTTTGGTTTTCCTTCTAGATATCATCATACTTTTTCTTCCATTTTGAATTATTAGGTGAGGGAAACAAGGGTACAAGATTTCCACTTCCTTTGAAACTTTCTTCATAAAGAAATTTATAATGATCCCTTTCTTTCACCAATCTTGATGTATAAGCCCTATTAAGCTTTGAGAGGTCCACCTCTACATTTGTTGCAATCATCAAATCTATTTCTCCTACCTTAAGCTTCATCATGTGACCAAAATCTCTATCAACATAAATAATCCTAGCCCTCTTATTTGGTAGATACAATTCCCATAGAAATAATGCTTCTTCATCTTCATCAAGTCTTGAAGCAATAAAAGCATCATTAACACCTTGTATATCTAGTTTGAATTTCTTATTCTCGGAATGCAACAAACTATCAAAAATGAAAGAAGCACTGAGAGCCCATCTAGGAAATTAAATCACATGAGCCCCTGATAACAATTGCCTCCCCTTTTGTGGGGTCATGGTATCAATATCAATGTCTATATCATCCTTGAGTTCTCTGAATAACTCAGTCTCATTTTCTAGGGTTACATTAGGGATGGATTCCCTAAGCATGTTTCCTTTGAAACTATATTAAAAAGTTTTAAATTCCTTGGACTTCACAAACACATCATCTAAAAAAAAAACATCCATTCTGATATCCTTATGAATTTCCAATTTAGTTACAATATTTTCATCTTTGTCTGGTTCCTTTTCTACATCTCTCACTTGATATCTAGAGATAACCTCTTCGTCGGGCATATCTTTTGTTGTTTTCTCTTATGATTCCATCTTCTCCAACTGTTGAACCTTCTCCCTCAGTTTCCTATTATACTCATTAATGACCTCTGGGCCTCATTGCCCTCAATATTTATGAATATAACTTCAATTTCTACATCCTCATGCCAATAATTTCCCAATATTTCCTTATTTTTACAGGAGTGAATGTAACACTATGGATCATAATTTCTCCTTGGAGTGTGGGTAACCAAATTAAAATCCTCCTTAAATTTATTATCAATCACTTCATATGATTTTGTTGAAACTATAGTGAAATTCCCAAAGATGAGAGCTCCTAGTAGAAAAGAACTTCCTTTGAAGTGCTTAGTGCTTGAAATACTCAATTGCCTTATAATATCTAAATAGGCCACTCTATCTGGAACAATCTTTGGCAACATGTATGGGGCTCCTTCAAACCCAAAGATTCTAAAAAAAATGAAATCATAATATACATACAAATCTCCCCAGTTATGACTCACAATATTTCTCTCATCAAAACCTTTAGCCTTAGGAATGCCTTAAATTCATTAGAAATAGATTTGTCATACGGAAACCCAAAAATATGGTAAATTGGACTTACAATCCATTCTTCAAAGTTAATATAATTAGATTATGTATATCTTCAATCCCATAAAGAAGTGCACAATTGTAATGGTTGTTCTTTTCCATCTCTGTTCTTCAGATTCCATGTTTATTTTTCTGGCCACATCCCCCTTTTGTGTCCGTAAAACATAACCAAATGCATCAACAAAAAATAATGTTTGAATTTAGGGTATTCATCATCCCTAAGATTCAAAAATCCCTCATGTAATTTCTCTGCCAAATAGGATGCATAATTGAAAGGTCTAGGTTCATACATTTTAATATCTTATGCTAGAACCATAGGCCCTTCACTCATAAGCCCAAGAACTTCTACACCTCCCAATTGTCAGCAAGACTTATATGTCATTTGTAGGCAATGCCAGAATAAATTTATGTTAAAAGGTGACCCGTCTTGTGTTGTAAGCTTTCCTGGCTCACTTTTATGAACAACCAATTTCCAACCAATATATGTGGTGTCCATTCTATGGTATTCATTTTAATTCCACAAAAGAAAAGGGTTTGTTGCATCTGGGGTCTAGGTTAAATACTTCCTCCAAAGTATCCACAAAAAACTTAATACATACATTTTCATCAAGATCACAAATGCATGTTTCCATTAATTTGTAACTCCTTACCGGAAGTTCCAATACTTTCAAATTCATAAAGACATTCAGAAAATTAACTTACCTAGATTTTTCATCCATGGGTTACACAGTGGCTCCTCCTTATCTTTCCTCAAATAGTAAAATCGAAAAATCTCACATCTTCTAACTTTGTCCCATACGTCTCCAACATACTTGAATTTTTCTTCCAAATGGTCCCTTTCTAGTAAATGTTGCTTCGACTTCCTTATCTTTAGACCTAGGCCCTGCATCTGGTCTATCATGTCTTGATTTAATTTTTTGACTGAAGCACTTTCCTCTATTTTTTATTTCTTCCCATTACACTCCATGCTCTTCATGGGCCTTTTCTTTCCAGACAAACTCAATGTCTCCATTTTGTACCTGCAATTTCTTGAGTGTTTTCTGTAATTCACTGTTTGTCTGCAAACTTCTTTGCTTCTACAGATTTCCATATTGGATGTTTTTTCAATTTTATGGAAAATGCACGAAATAAATTATTCATAAATACTCCATAGATTTTCCTCATGTGGTCCTTTAGGTTTTCCCAATGCAAGCATTAAATATAAATCCCTAGTTTCAATTTTGAAATTTGAAATGACTAAACAACGGTTCCCCATCAGTGTAATCTCTTCTAACACATTATTTTTGTTTGGCACCATTGGCATAGTTTAATTTATTCATTCTCTGAAACCTTTATGTCATTATGAAATTGACATAGGTGATACCGATGAGTCTATCAGGAGTTGGCCAACCTGAAATAGAAACATACCAATAATGAGAGCTATACTGTTGAGATAATTGTCAGTGTAACTTTATCTAATATAACTGGATTCATTGGCATATGTCTCTATGAGACCACTATATGTGACTCCACTTCTTCCATCCATCAGTATTACATTGGTCAATTACCCTCTTTTTCTTTTATTGGTGTAAGTTACCCTGTTGACCCCATTAGGTATCGGGATGACTTGAAATCCCTCACTCTGACAATGTATGTTACTCTAATTATTTTAGGAGTCATCATGATAATATCTCATTGCCTATTATGATATCGCATTGCCATTTATCATCCAAAAAATCTTATCAAGTATCAAGTCAAGTCAGAGTGTATCTTTCTGATAGGGATAGCTTCACTGATGGATCTATCAATATGACTTATCTCGATGCTTCCATCCTACTCAGTCAGTATGATTTCTTGCAATTTTCCTCTTGTAACAACTCTAAATATTTCTTGTCTCCATGGGTTTCACCAATAATTTCATCAGGCATCAAGGAGGTCCAAAATGATATATGACAACTTCATATGTCATGTCAATGAACCTCATTGCACTAACCTTTTCCGAAGAGGCTCTGCTTAATTTGTAGTTATTGGGTGATGTCTTCGTAATAACCTCATCAGTTATCGGAAAGAAGAATTTCCACTTTTCCACTAGTGCATGTCTTGCCGATAGGGTTCTTTAGTATAGATTAACCCAAATTACTATCGAGAGTTGGCTAACTTGAAATAGAAACGTACTGATAATTAGAACTATACCGATGAGATACTTATTAGTGTAACTTTATCCGATACAACTGGCTTCATAGGTATATGTCTTTGCGATACCCCTATATATGAATCCACTTATTCCATCCATCGATATTACAGTGGGCAATTATCCTCTTTTTCTTTTATCGATGTAAGTAACCCTACTGACCCCATCGGGTATTAGGATGACTTGAAATCCCTGACTCTAACAGTGTATGTTACTCTGATGATTGCCAAGAGTGATCATGATAACATCTCATTGCCTATTATGATATCTTATCACCATATATCATCCCAAAAATATTATTAGGTATCAGGGAAAGTCATAATTTATCTTTCCAATAGGCATGGCTTCATCGATGGGTCTTGTGTGTGAATAAAATACACCTTCATGAGATTAGTTTATTTACTAGAAATTCTATGGAATAATAATGAAAATTTAAACTAAGAATTGCAAATAAATCAATAAGCATCCCATGGATCTCTATCTAAGAATGTTAATAGAGCTCTCAGCCTTTATCTCTACTAATGACAATCCTAGAATGAGAAAATGATAAAGATATGCCTAATCTAGCTCTCAAATTCTCTCAATTGCTTCAATAATGAAGTCAAATGCTCTCACAAATGCTATGAAAATGCTCAGTTCTGCTTTGATATGCTTTCAATTGCTATGAAAATGGCTATAATATGGATGCTTTTCATTCAAATTTCTAGGATCCCTTTATGCTTGCAAAATGACTTGTATTTATAAGATTTTCCCAAGTGTAGGGGGTAGAGTCAATTGATCATGGTTTAGCCTTGGTTGAGTGAAATTCTTTCAAAGTGCTTCAAATGGGGGGAAAATTTAAATGTTTGTCTCAAAGGTTGGGACAAAGAGTGATTAGGATTGAAAGATCAAAATGAGTGATTAAGATTGCAAATTTGGAGTGATCCATGTACTTTTCTTTCTCAATTCTCATTGGTTCCTCAAATTCATGTTGAAAGATATTAGGATTTATTTAATTCAATCAATTAATTAATTTAGCCATTTAAGGGAATAGGTTGGATTTGATTTTTTATTTAAACTTACAATTAATTGATTAAAATTAATTTTATGGTTTTATTAATCCCTTTAGGCTTATATTTAATCATTTGATGTCATTTGTTAATTAATCCTTTGATTTGATTGATTTGTCCCAATTTGATTCAATAAATGTCCATTTGAATTGATTTGATCCATTTTTATGAAATTTGGTACAATTTGCTGAGATTTGCAGATTTGCTTAATTAGAGAACACCTACCCAGTTTTAGGTGTCTACAGGTCTATTAGTATGACTTATCTCAATGATTCCATCCTGGTTAGTCGGTATGAGTTCTCCTAATTTCCCTCTTGTAACAACTCTAAATATTTCTTTTCTCCATGGGTTTCATCGATAAGTTCATCATGCATCAAGGACCTCTAAAATGTTATATGCTAACTTTATATGTCACACCAATGAACCTAATCGCTCTAACATTTTCCTAAGAGGCTCTGCTTAATTTGTATTTATCTGGTGATTTCTTCCCGCTAACCTCATCATTTATTAACAAGATGAATTTCCACTTTTCCTCTAGTGCATGTCTTGTTGATAGGGTTCTTTAGTATAGATTTCCCTAATTTACTATATTTTTAACAACAAAATTTGCTATATTTTTTTTTTCAAATTGTTGGGGATCATCAGAATTTTGAGGAACTCTAGAGGAAAACTGATGAGATTTCCTTACCTATGATGACACAAATGTCGCAGGTATGGTAGCATAAGTGTCATTATTCTTGTAAGAATTCTAATGGACATCAAAAGTTAACCGGCAGGATGGTCATCAGAAGTTCCAATGAAAAAATTGCGATGAGGATTCTTGTTGATATTTGTCAATATTCTGACATTTTTTTGTCCAAAATCCGATGACGGGTCATCAGAAATCTGACCCAAATGTACTAGTGATATATTCCAATAGTGAACACTTGAGTATCGACAATGAGCCCTTGTGTCTTGGCAGTGAGCCTTTTTGCAGTGAGCATTTCTAGAAATGAGCCTTTGTATCAAATCACCTTTTGATGTCAAGAGGTTTTTTTACATTCCATGAGAATTAGCTTCTCCATGGTTTTACCCATTTTGGGGTTTCCACGTAAAATTTGGTTTTCTCTATTTCGATGTTCCTATGCATTTCATGTTTATATTTACTATGGATGTTTAATGTGCTAAATTGATAAATATTAAGTTTTTATTGGAACTATTTAAGTGTTAACCAATAGAGAGAAAGTTTTTTAAAGTTGTGTGGGAATAACTAATTCACCCTCCTCTCAGTTATTTGGCCTATTCAACAAGGAGGAAACACCATATAAAACCTAATGCACAAAGACATACACATCATGAGAAGCAAAATCACACTAAATACAAGGAGCACCACTCATATCATAAAAGGGCTATAATCAAGCATAAACCATAATCTCCATGCAAGCAACAAAATCAAGAACATGGAACCATAGAATCATTGTATAACAAACGTGGGAAAAGTCCAAGAATGGGAGTATCATCGCATGTTCCTTAGGGCCATGTGGTTCTAAGAAACCTCTCATGGTGTTAAGGATCTCTACATGCTAGAACATCCTAACACTTTTCCACTACGTCCATGGCTGGCATATATCTGGGACTTATAAGGCACATAGGAGCTATCTAAGGCTAGTCACTCTCCAAGCCTACTCATACGTTGTTGCTCCCTCTCCAGGCCTACTCAAATATGGTCGATCCCACTCTAGGCCTACTCAAATATGGTAACTCCCTCTCAAATCCTACATTATTAGTATAACTATTTCTTAGTTAGTTATTTTAACCCCATTAATTATGTTTTCACTTGATTAATAGTCTTCAATTGGTTAGCCTAGTGGCCCCTTTGTTCCCCAGTCCCCTTTTGGGGAGCCACTCCCACTAATGACTAAATAACCATTCAGGAACACACATGGAAAACCATGAGATCTCCCAACATAATAAGAATAAAAACATAAATGACATATCCATCAGTAACAACAACATGAATCTCATCCAGATCAAGCAAAGTATTGTCAACATAACCCTCGGCAACCACATGATAATTTTCATCCATGCAAAGAGCCATAAGAAAACAAAGGAAAAAATACATATAATCTTTCCAATGCCCAAGGAGATCTCATATGTTAAAATAACAAGTGCCAATATGCTTCCCCAAAGAAAATTCAGCCATAGTGAGCATCCAAACAAACATTAATTCATGTTCTCTCCCAACATAGGAGCCATCTAGTTATACAAGAGTCCAATAGAGTATACACAAGCCAAGCAATAAATACATGTCCAATTGTAAGACAAACTTATTCCCAACACATGTGTCATTCACATATCTCATAATTTCCATAGCCACACAATAAACATTGTCTCACATCACATACAACATTTTGGATTCACAACCGGTAAAGCACTAATGGGGCCATGCAAGAACCAAATGCATACAAATTGAGATGGCATTGATCACTTACTCACACAATATCACAAAATCACATGAGGGAAAGAAATCCTAGGAGAAGAAAAGGGAGCACAAATTGGGAAGACATAAACCAGTCATGCACATTGAGACACAAAATCTCATACACATACAATTGAAAACTTGCCTGAATCTGATTACATACAACCACATAACAATATACCCACACACCATTCATTCCCATATGCACATTTCCAATGAAACCATTCTAATTTTATTACAATTTCATCCATAAAATAGAAGAACACATTAAATCCACAATGTTTCACATTCCAAATCAAATCTATCCTCACAAATGCTAAACAATGGATGCATATACACTCACATGGCAAAAATACAAAAATTTCAAACTCAATAAATCATGATTATATGAAAACCCATTGGTCCCCAAAGGATTTGAACCCCAAAATTGCATTCTTTTTACCCATTCATTCACATAAGAAACTTTTGGAAGCAATTGAAGATAACAAAATCCTTATTTCACAAAATTTTCATGAAATTATCAAATCCTTATCAATTTAGCTCAATTGTGTTTGCAAGAAGATAGAAACTATCAAAATATGGGTTTCCAGACAATATCAGACCAATAAATCAAATACCCTCAAAGATTTACTATTAAATTTCAAATATTTCTCCTCTTTTGTCATAAATTGTGAAATAACAAAAATTAAGAAATACATCACCAAATCAAGCAAAATTTTGGGGGAAGAAGGAGATCGATGTGAGTAATTCATTGAGTCAATACCCACAAATTTATTTTCATAAAAATTAGACCCGTGAATCCAATTCGATATCAGCCATAAGGGTTTTCAAAAGAACTTCATAAAGCTAGAAAATAAGAATCCAAAGAATGGTTTCAAATGCACTTTTTGATATCTTTTCAAAAGCTCACTTAAAATATATATAAAACATAATAAATAGCTAATTTAAAATTATAAAATAACCTCTAGATTAAAAATCACATAATCAAAGCATAAAATCAATAATTATAATAAATATTTAAAAACAACAATAGTCGACAAAAAAAAATATAATTATAAAAATTAGTAGGCGACTTCGCCCAATGACCCAATGCAAAATAAAACTCTTATGCTGACCCAAGGAAATTATAAAAATGTAAAACCAACCACATACAACTAAACCACATATCTTATCATACCAAACAGGGTTGTCAGTTGCTACCTTCAATAATTGTCTAGCCAAAATATACACTGTGGAAATTGTCATCCAACTAGGCACAATAATTATGGATAGGGGAAACATTTGGCCATATGATTAACTTCATATTAACCACCATCGGGTTTAATATCTATTTATATGTTTTGGCCATGGTAATCTCAGCTTCCAATTCAAGGGAAGTTGATGTACTATACCTATCCATGTTACTACAACAGCCGAAGCACATGCGCATATATGATATCAAACAGTAAAGGTGATCGAGATATCGTGTGGACCTCATGAATGAGTAACTATGACTTCATGCCTCTTTGTACAAACACATCAAACAAGGTTAACTATGAATAGTAACATAAGCATAATAATAATCCAGCATTAGTTGATACATGCGTTAGTGCATTATTACTCATAGGCATGTAAATAATCATTTTCATGAAATATCATGGAGACTATTGGAAAATAGAATATGCATGCATGATCACTAATAAACATCTAAATAATCACCATATCATATATCATCTAAACTAACATATCCTCCTAATCAGCTATTAACCGCAATTATCAAGTTGTAAGATATAAATTTGTGGTAATTAAGAATGTATGTAAGATATGAAAATGTGGGAGCATAAAATAGATGTTCCCCTTTTATCCTTAGATACACAAAGGAAGGATCCAAATTGATTAACCCCAAAGGAAGGTTCAATGCATAAATAAATCCATCTTTTGGAAATAAGAGTAAAGAGGAAGATCTTAAATTCCCTTTTGTAGAAAAGAGTGTGTGATGGGTTTAGATAGATTAATAACTTTAATTGAAATGAATAGGAGAAAAGTACTAACCTTGAAATGTTGCAGATCTGAAGAATGTTATTTTTGGGGGACTCCACTAATTTTCTGGAAAATCTGAGACTAGATCTGGAATAGAAACGCAGAGACGAACGAAACCCAGAATTTTTTTTTTTTTCTGAAACAGTTCTGATTTTGACCCTCAAGTCAATGTTACCATTGACCCATAATTTCTGATTCTGAGCTAGGGAAGAATCAATCTCAAAAGTCTCCGACAGAAAATCTGTTTCTGGATCCCAAAAGTTTTCCAAAAAGGGTATCTTAATTTGTACTCTGATCCGCTATTCTGAACCTATATCTATAAGAAAAATGGATTTGTTTGTTGGGGGGGGAGGGGTTTTCCTTAGTCAAACCCCAATTTAGGAATTAACCTTGAAATCAATAATTGAAATAAAGAATGCTAGCAAGTAGTAGAAGTAAATCTAACAATGAAGTTATGATATTCAATAGGTATGCAATTGTATTTCTAATGTAAACAAGTATGTAAATATGAAAGCTTGGGCTCAATATTAGAAACCATAAACCTCCATGTTTGTATGCTTGGAATCCACCTTGAAGAGAGAATGAAGGAGTCTGGAGGATGCACAAATGGATGTTGAAGGAAGATCACACCATCATGATGGATAGATCTAGGGTTTGAATGATGAATCTTGAATGCTTGAATCCTTGATCTTCAATGGAGAACTTGAATTCTTGAGAGGAATACTTGAACACTTTGAAGTCTTAAAAACATGTAGAATAATGGATTGTTGAACTTCTTTCTTTATGATGGTTGTTCACTTAGCCTTGCCTTTTGTTCTTGGATTTCACTTAGTTGATGGTTAGAGAAAATGAGAGGAGAAGGCTTCCTTATATATGAAACTAGGGCACAATATTCTAAAGAGGCCTAAATAGGAGAATTAAATTCCAATTAGGCATATAACCCTAGAAGAGGACCTATATTAATTATAATATAAGAATCATCACTTTGGAACCCAAAACAGCTGACCCGAAAGTGAGAAATGAACTTTTAATGACCTCCGGCAGTCGACAAACTTCCAAACTAGAAAGGGGGACCTAGGTCAATGTCAAGGCTGTGCTTGACCTAGGTAAAGGTCATGGTAGACCTTGACCTAGGTCAAGGTCAAGGTCGACCTTGACCCAGGGAGTCAGAACCCTTGGAAAATATGCCAGATGGGATGGATGGTGCCTAGAGAGGCCCAATCAGGGTCCTAAACATGCACAGAAGTAGGAGAGGATGCAGAAATGAGGGTACAATATGATGGTGATCAAAAAAATCCCCTAAGGAGGGATAAACATTCTTAACATCGAAATTCTTCTATTTTAGGATGATACATTAATCCCCCACTTTAGCGGGATTATGGAAATCAAACATACTCAGGGTAACGTTAGAAGAAAGACTCTAGTGGATTGTAACAAGGTAGAATATCACTTAGTCAAGGACATGAGCCCCTATACCAAGGATTCTAACTCAACATACATGCATAAAGATATGAAATTAAAGAGTAATTAATCATAGAGAACATACATGGCTACATAAGCAAGACAAGAGCAACACTATAGATAACATAGCTTCATGATCTAATCCTACTAGTATGAAAGTGAAAGAGAGGGAAGAAAAAGTGATTACCTCACCTAGTAAGATGCCCACCTTACCATGAATCACCAAGGAGAGAGAGCCCAACAAGTTCACCCATAAGCTATGCTTTGTAATTGTAATGCGTCTTCTAAAGGATTTTGAAATATCCATAGATCCACATTCTTGTATCACTATGGAATATAAAATGCGTTTCTTTTCAGGATTTAGCAACTTATGTGCATTAGCTTCCAAGGATCTAGCATATTGTAAAATGTGTATCTCTTCAGGATTTATCAACTTATGTGTGTTGGCTTTCGAGGATTTAGCAAAAATAAAGATAAAAATAAAGTGCGTGTCTCTTCAGGATTTAGCAACTTATGTGTGTTGCCTTCTGAGGATTTAGCATGTTGTAAAATGTAAAATAGTATAAGGGAGACCCTGTATATGCCCCCCTCCTTATCAAGACTACCCACTAGGTAGGATAAGGAAGAGAAAGAGGATACCTACTTCAAAGGTAAGGAGATCTCGAGCTTAACAACAATATACACTATATCCTTAGCAAAGAGTATTGATCCTTACCTCTAAGAGAATAGATAATCATGAAATGGATATGTCACATCTAGAAAAAGGGTCCTCAAAGAGGAAGAGATCTTGTCATCTTCTAAAGAAAAGAGGGACCAAAGATTCAATCATCAAGCCCCCTGCAATAAAGAAGAAGAAGAATCTCATAATGAAGGAGTCAAACTCTAACCCAAAGCAAGGGAAAGAGTTTGTAAAGAACATAATTTGCAAAATAAAGAAGAGGTGATGACCTAAGACAATCACCTTGTTAGAATAGTCCCAAAGGGTAACTGAGAGGGGGGGTGAATCATTTATTAGCTAATTTAAATATTTTCCTTTACTAACTCCAAAATATAATAAAGTAAATGCACATTCAGATAACACAATAGACAACACCACAATTTGATTATGGGGAAACCAAATGGTAAAAACGCTGGTGGGAATTAACACCCACAATGAACTATACTTGTTTATAATAATCCCTGTTAGAAGATCTTCCAACCCTGATAGGAGTTGTTCTTTACATTGCAATAAAGGGTCTGATCCTGTTAGGATTCTTTTACAAATAACTCTGTTAAGGGTGAGGACTCACTGTCCAAAAGCTCACTGCTTCAATGGTGAAGGCTACAACCTTCTATAGAATAGATATGCACTATATCTAATGATGAACTGTAGAGTAGACCTAATGTCTTGATCAGTTCCAATGTATTTTAATCTTCCACTTCTTCACATAGATCCTTGATGAATGAAATACATCTGATATTCTGCTGTGCACTTTTCCTATATCTTTTCTTATCATTCACACTTATTGTTTCACAAATGACTTGCTATAAGTATCTTCCTCAAAGTATGATATCATGGGACCTATTAGGAAACTCTTCATAACATCCTTGTTGGCTTTACTAATCACACAAGCATAATTACAACCATGCAATATAAACTGAATAGACGCAACACTTCACAAAGTCGGCCTCACCAAATTCACTCTAACAATGCAATCTTATTGAAACACATTTGGCACCTTTAGATAACTCTCTTCAACTCATAACTAAACTTTAATATACACATGCATATCTTGAAGATATGTGAAACTCAAGAACCAATGCAATACATCAGCTCTATATAGACAAACTCTAGAAACTATAACTGCCACTAACAGAATTACACAACACAACTGAAACTTCATATCTGAGCCTGTGTGTATGAACACAGCATAATAAACATGTCTACAACATGCAAATAACTACGCAAGGCTTGATAACATCATTCTGATAAGTACATACATCACACTATTGTATATTATATTTTGTCATCAATGACAAACATACAATCAACTAGCTGCCAGAAGTAAATCTCCAACAATCTCCCCTTTTGAAATTGATGGAAAAATATGATATTAAAAGCATCTTTAGCACATGGTGTCTTCTTTCTTTTTATAATCTTCTCAATATCCTCATCAAAGATTCCTCTACACTGCTGTAGCTCCTCTATCTGTGTTTATACTCCCCCAGAGTATATGTTCCCCCTTACTATATAATCCCCCTTTGACATCAATGGTAAAGGGCACCATAAAAAATTAGGCATAGGTACTACTCTAGAAGTTGAGTAGTCAACCATTCATCAGTCACTAAGAACTGATGTTCTTGCTGCTTTATCTAATCTGACTCAGGAGAGGGAATTAATCCCAACTTCTCCCTGAGATACTCAAAAGTATCTTTTGATAAAGGCTTTGTGAAAATATCTGCCAAGTGTTCTTTGGTGCTCACATAGTCTAATTTTACTTCATTATCTGTAACTTTTTCTCTAAGAAAATGGTATTTAATCTCAATGTGCTTTTTCTTTGCATGCATCACAGGGTTCTTGGACATGTTGATAGTACTGGTGTTATCACAGTGAATAACAATAGGATAGTCAACCTGTATACCAAAATCTTTAACCATCTGCTTGATCCAAACTATTGTTGAACAATTCAATGTTGCTGCAACATATTCAACTTCTGTTGTCGACTGAGAGATACAATTTTGCTTCTTACTTACCCAAGAAACCAACCTATCTCCAAGAAATACTACTCCTCTAGAAGTACTCTTCCTGTCATCAAGACAACCTGCCCAATCTGCATCTGTCTACACATGAAGTTGTACATTCTCTGATTTAGGATACCATAAACCATAGTCTATAGTTCCCTTTAGATATCTGAATATTCTCTTTATTGCCATTAGGTGATTCTGTTTTGGTTCAGCTGCAAATTTACCAACAATGCCAACTACATTAGATATGTCTGGTCTAGATTGAGTAAGATATATAAGTTTTCCAATCATAGACTTGTACAATGTCTTGTCCACTGTTGCGGAGTCATCCTCTTTAGAAAGATTTCTTCCTGTTATCATAGGAGTGCATATTGACTTACATTCTTCCATATTGAAAGTATTTAGTATTTCCTTCACATATTTGGACTGATTTATAAATATTCCTTTATCTGTCTGCTTTACATTCAATCCCAAAAAGTATTATATAGGACCAATCATACTCATTTCAAATTCATTCTGCATTTCTTTTGTAAATTCTAAACTAAGCTTGTCATTACCTCCAAAGATAATGTCATCAACAAATATGGCAATGAGTAATAATCCATCAGGTGTCTCTCTTATGAATAGGTTACAATTAGCTGCTCCTTTCTTAGATCCAATCTTAGTAAGATAACCATCTAGTCTCTCATACCAAGCTCTTGGGGCCTATTTAAGTCATTAGAGTGCTTTCTTCAATCTGCATACCATGTCTAGTTTATCTGATAGATTGAATCCTTCAGGCTATTCTATGTAGACTTCTTCCTTCAAGTCACCATTCAGAAAGGCTGATTTTACATCCATTTGATATACTTTGAAGTACTTGAATGTTGCATAGGCCAGAAATAACTTAATGGCTTCTAATCTTCTCACAAGGGAAAATGTGTCAGTGTAATCTATCACTTCCCTCTATGCATATCCTTTACACACCAGTCTTTCTTTGTTTATGATCATTGTACCATCTTCATTCATCTTGTTCCTAAATACCCACTTTGTTCCAATCACATTTTTTTCACTAGGTCTAGGAACCAATTCCCATGTGTGATTTTTTATTATTTGATCTAATTCTTCTTCCATTGCTTTCTACCAATCAGAATCCTTGCAAGCATCTTCAACATTTAAAGGTTCAATCTGTGAAAGTAAACATACTTCTTCATCCACTATTAACCTTTTTGCTCTGATCTCCAATGATATCATCTTTTGAATGGTATCTAGATGTGAATTTTGAAACCTTTGGTGTGACATCCTCATCTGTAATCTGTGATACTTCTTTGCTTGATTCAGGTTCATTACATGATACATTAATACAATCAAATATTTCTTCAATAACAGTGTCTTTACTGCTAGGCCTGGGTTCATCCTCAATCATGGGTGCATATTCATAGTATCTCTCTTGAACCATGAAATTTTCATCAATCTTTACATTAGTACTTTCAATTATCTTCTTTAATCTCAAATTAAAACATCTATATGCTTTTCTTTTAGTAGAGTAACCAAGGAAAATACCTTCATCGCTTCTAGCATCAAACTTACCAACACTATCATCTCTCTTGATGTAGCACTTACTGCCAAATATTATAAAGTATTTTACTGTAGGTACATTACCAAACCAAATTTCATAAGGTGTCTTATCCACACCTGGCCTTAGTTGTGTTCTATGGATAGTATAGACTATTGTATTGACTACATCTCTCAAATAGGTGTGGGCAACTTTTCCTTCAATCATCATAGTGTGCGTTGTATCAAGTATGATCTTGTTCCTTCTTTATGCTATCCCATTCTGCTATGGGGTTCTGGGTGCACTCAACTGTCTTTTAATTCCATGTTCTTCACAGTAGTCATAAAATTGGTTAGAGGTGAATTATCCTCCTCTATTTGATCTCAGACACTTTAGTTTTAATCCAAATTCATTCTCCACTTTGGCTTTGAATATTTTGAACTTCTCAAACGCTTTAGACTTCTCCTTTAAGAATGCAACCCACATCATCCTTGAAAAATCATCAACAAACAAAATGAAATACCTTTATCTATAGTATGATCTTGTTTGAGTAGGACCACATAAATCTGTATGCACTAGGTCTAACTTGTTTTCAACTGAGTTCTGCTTACTTCTGAAAGAGCTCCTTACATGCTTTCCCATAACACATTCCCTGCACATTATGTTAATCATTCTTGCAATACTTGGAAGGTCTCTAACTGCTTTTACATTGCTTATCTTTACTATATTATCAAAATTGATATGACATAGTCTCTTGTGCCATAACCAACTATCATCCACCTTTGCAACAAAAAAACTTACATCTGAATTGAGCTGAAAAACATTACCTTTTGTTTTTGATCCTGATGCAATCATGTATCCTTCTTTGTTTCTAATAATGCATTTTTTGTCTTTGAATTCCAAATGATAACCTTTGTCAAGTAGTTGTCCAACACTTAGTAAATTGTGATGTAATCCATCAACATAGAGAACATCATCTGTCTTGTTCTGTCTATCCAGGGTGATAGATCCTCTACCTATGATAGGTTTGGGAGTGTTATCTCCAAATCTAACCATACTACCTTTGTACTTGTCTAGATGAACAAATTTGTCTTTATCACCTGTCATGTGGTGTGAGAATCTGTTGTCAATGATCCAATCAGTTCTGATGTCTGCTTTGGAAATTAGGGCTAACTCCTATTTTTCCTTTTCATCTTCAATATCCATATGCTCAAGCAATTTTTCCATGCCTTTAAGGGCAATAAATCCAATTTCATCTTCTCTTGAATCTTCATCAGTTACACCTTCTTCAGCATGATAGCATTCCTTTCTATATTTTTGTTTGTAATCAGGTCTGAATTTCTTTACTCTTGTAGGACACTTGGATGCAAAGTGACCAATCTTGTTGCATGAAAAACATTTGAATGGAAGTTTTCCTTCATACTTTCCTTTGTCTTTCTTTTCTCTTTTGGAAATCATGGCAATAATTTATTCTAGTTCTTCATCAACTTCTTCTTTCTCATTATTGCTAGAGATGTGAGATTTCTTACCATGGACTGAAGCTTTGAAGGTTGTTTCACTTTTGGGTTTAGTCTTCAGTCTTGATATCTCAAATGCAGAGATTTTACTAATCAAAGTCTCTCTCTTGAATTCTTTTGCAAATTGCATGGTTTCATCTAGAATATTGATCTTCCTCTCATAGTCTACTATTAAAGTAGTCATCAGTTTGTCCATTATGTCTTCTTCTGATATTTCTCCACCATTGTTTCTGATTCCAGAAACTGCTTCATTTATCCTTTGATTGTAGGCTCTAATGTTCTCTTTAGCTAACATCTCAAGTTTTTTGTATTTCTTTTTCCATGTCTTCCTGCGTGCATTCTTTGCTCGGATATCCCCTTCAAACATGTCTTCTAAATACTTCCATATTGTGTATGCTTTATCTACCTTCTTGATCTCAAAGAATTCACTGTCAGATAGTGCACTTATAAGGGCTTCTTTGGCAACTGCATTAGCTGTGAATGTATCCTTCTATTCACTAGTAGCATCATCTCTTGAGAGGTTTTTTAGAGAGGGAATAACAACTTCTTGTGTGGCTATCTCAAAGATGTCAAAACCAACACACTGTAGATGTGTTATCATTTTGTTTTACCAATCCAAATAATTTTCTCCATCGAACTTAGGACTTTATTTTATGAAGTATGTCATCTAATCTACCTTAAGCTGTTAGGCTTTTCTTCAAGGCACTTGGCTCTAATACCAATTTTTAGAATAGTCCCAAAGGATAACTGAGAGGGGGGTGAATTAGTTATCATCTAATTTAAATATTTTCCTTTATTAACTCTTGAATATAATAAAGTAAATGCACATTCAAATAACACAATAGACAACACCACAATTTGATTACGGGGAAACCAAACGGTAAAAACCCCGGTGGGAATTAACACCCATAATGAACAATACTTGTTTATAATAATCCCTGTTAGAAGATCTTGCAACCCTGTTAGGAGTTGTTCTTTATAATGCAATAAGTATAGTGACCTGGTTAAGGGTCTGACCCTGTTAGGAGTATTTTACAAATAACCCTGTTAAGGGTGAGGACTCACTATCCAGAAGCTCACTACTTCAATGGTGAAGGCTACAACCTTCTATAGAATAGATATGCACTGTATCTTCCATTGCTTCTTCACATAGATCCTTGATGAATGAAATACATCTAATATTCTGCTCTGCGCTTTTCCTATATCTTTTCTTATCATTCACACTTATCGTTTCACAAATGACTTGCTATAAGTATCTTCCTCAAAGTATGAGATCATGGGACCTGTTAGGAAACTCTTCATAACATCCTTGTCATCTTTACTAATCACGCAAGCATAATTACAACCATACAATATAAACTGAATAGACACGATGCTTCACAAAGTCAACCTCACCAAATTCACTCTAACAATGCAATCTTATTGAAACACATTCAGCACCTTTAGATAACTCTCTTCAACTCATAACTAAACTCGAATATACACATGCATATCCCAAAGATAGGCACAACTCAAGAACCAATGCAACACATCGGCTTTGTACAGACAAACTCTAGAAATTGTAACTGCCACTAACAGAATTACATAACACAACAAAAACTTCATATCTGAGTCTGTGTGTATGAACACATCATAATAAACATGTCTAGAATATGCAAATAACCGTGCAAGGCTTGATAACATCATTTTGTTAAGTACATACATAACACTATTATATATTATATGTTGTCATCAATGACAAACATAAAATCAACTAGCTACCAGAAGTAAATCTCCAACACACCTCTCATATAAGAGGGTATCCATAGTCAAAAACAAATCTTTATAAGGAAACAATGTTGTATAATAAACGAATTCCACTAAGCTAAGGAGAGTATATCCTTAGATAGAGGAAGAAGGAAAATACATTTCCCCCCTAGGGATGAAAGCAAGGGATATATCAAATTATATCAAGAGATGTTGTAATAAAGAGACATATTTACAAAACAAATATCCTAGAAAAGATATCATGAATGATTATGAGTGAAGGACATATGTACCATAATAGAAAATTTTAAGGATAGAATGTA
The DNA here is from genome assembly GCA_018584345.1 of Thuja plicata. Taxonomy (NCBI): domain Eukaryota; kingdom Viridiplantae; phylum Streptophyta; class Pinopsida; order Cupressales; family Cupressaceae; genus Thuja; species Thuja plicata. Next base: position 2,975,053 of record MU228157.1, on the reverse strand, counting down.
AAAAGAATAACCAATTAAACTCAAAACAAAATATATGCTAAGAGAAAAATGGATCCTAAAATACTGGAAGGAAATACCTCTTGCCCCCCAGTTAAGAGACAAGAGAAAAAAATGATTTAATTTATAGAAGAATGAGGGGAATGCCCTATATCAAAATTATGAAGAAATTGTAATACTGCACGGGAATGAGATATAATTCCTAAAGAAGCTCTTTCTCTAACATATAGTTTGAAATGGACAAAATCAGAAAGTAAATGTGTATTACTATAATGAAAAGGATATTTTTATTTAGAGAGAGCGATTTTTGGAATAGGTTTAAAGATTTCTTTCTTAGAATTCATTAGCTGGACATACACTTTCTTAGCCACATCCTGAGGTGTATCAAGGTGATCTAAGGAAGGTGTTGGAAGAAGGACATGAAGAGGAGGATGATAGTTAAGATCAACCACCTTAGATTGAGAAGGTAGGAAGCCTATACCATGCATATCTTGTTTAGGGGATGAATGAATCAGGTTTTTAATGCCATGTTCATTAACAACAAGCCCTAAACCCTTATAGCCTTGTTTATCCACCATAGTGTATCTGGTAGTGTACATATCTTGCAAAGCTTCTACAGGAGGAGATTGATTATGGTGTTCATGATAAAATGTTGTGTATGGTGGAATGATAGGTTTAGAAGAGGTTTCTTTATTTTTCCCTTTAATATCATCATGGATCAGATAAGAAGGAGAAGGTAAATGAAAGAATTCTCGAACATTGGTATCATGAATCCTAGCTTGAGCCCCATCATAAGTTTGGGAAGAACTAGGGATAGAAGATGGAGAAATAAAAATAGGAATATTAGGAATTGGATTAGGCATGATAGGATTAGGATTAGGAGGGTTAGGAACTAGATTAGGAATGATAGGATTAGGATTAGGAAGATTAGTAAATGGGGTATCATCTACCCAATTCATCACATAATCCAAAAGAGCAATAAGTCCACTACACAAATCCTTGATGAAAGTTTTGAAAGTAGGAAGACTAGTATTAGTTAATCTCAAAATAGCATAAGCAAGTGAGACATGATGATTAAAAAACATGATTAAATGGATGATACTTTCATAAACATCATAAGTACTATAAAGAGATGCTAAAAGAAGCATAATGAGAAAAATAGCCATACCCCAAAGCATCTTAAAGATCTTCATAATGAATGAAATGCAAGAAATGTTTTTATATTTTTATCAGTATGTAGATTTTTTTTTAATTGTTTTAAAATGCAAGAGCATAAAAGAAAACTAATTTAGTGTACATGCAAGACCTAGTCTCTAAGGAAAAGAGACAAAGCATCTAACACCAAAAAGAAAAAGTTATTTATCGTGGGTTCACCATAATGTAAGATATAAATTTGTGGTAATTAAGAACGTATGTAAGATAATAAAATGTAGGAGTATGAAATAGATATTCCCATTTTATCCTTAGATACACAAAGGAAGGATCCAAATTGATTAACCCCAAAGGAAGGATCAATGCATAAATAAATCCATCTTTTGGAAATAAGAGTAAAGAGGAAGATCTTAAATTCCCTTTTATAGAAAAGAGTGTGTGATGGGTTTAGATAGATTAATAACTTTAATTGAAATGAATAGGAGAAAAGTACTAACCTTGAAATGTTGCATATCTGAATAATTTTTTTTTTGGGGGTCTGCACTAAGTTTCTGGAAAATCTGAGACCAGATCTGGAATAGAAACGCAGGCACAAACAAAACTCAAAAATCTTTTTCCATTCTGACACAGTTCCAATTTTGACCCTCAAGTCAATGTCTCCATTGACCTAGAATTTCTGATTCCAACCTAGTGCAGAATCAACCTCAAAAGTCTCTGACAGAAAATCTATTTTCGGATCTCAAAAATTTTCCAAAAAGGGTATCCGAATTTGTACTTTGATTCACTGTTCTGGACCTGTATCTGTAAGAAAAATGGATTTGTTTGTTGGGGGGAAGAGGTTTGCCTTAGTCAAACCCCGATTTAGGAATTAACCTTGAAATCAATAATTGAAATAAAGAATTCTAGAAAGTAGTAGAAGTAAATCTAATAATGAAGCTATGATATTTAATAGATATGCAATTATATTTTGAATGTAAATAAGTATGTAAATATGAAAGATTGGGCTCAATATTAGAAACCATAAACCTCCATGATTGTATGCTTGGAATCCACCTTGAAGAGAGAATGAAGGAGTCTTGAGGATGCACAAAGGATCTTGAAGGAAGATCACACCACCCTAATGGATAAATCTAGGGCTTGAATGATGAATCTTGAATGCTTGAACCAAATCTCTTCAAAGGCTTGAATGCTTAAATCCTTGATCTTCAATGGAGAACTTGAATTCTTGAGAGGAAGACTTTAACACTTTGAAGGATTGAAAACATGTAGAATAATGGATGCTTGAACTTATTTCTTGATGATATTTTTTCATTTACCTTGGCCTTTTGTTATTGGATTTCACTTAGTTGATGGTTAGAGAAAATGAGAGGAGAAGGCTTCCTTATATATGAAACTAGGGCACAATCTTTTAAAGAGGCCTACGTAGGAGAATTAAATTACAATTAGACATATGCCCCTAGAAGAGGACCTATATTAAATATAATTTAAGAATCATCACTCTGGAACCCAAAATAGCCAACTCAGAAGCGAGAAATGAACTTTTAATGACCTTTGGCAGCCGACAAAATTCCAAACTAGAAAGGGGGACCCAGGTCAAGTTTGAGGTTGTCCTTGACCTAATTCAAGGTTTAGGTCAACCTTTACCTAGGTCAAGGTCAAGGTTGACCTTGACCTAGGGAGTCAAAAACCCTAGAAAATATGCCAGATGGGATGGATGGTGCCCGAAGAGGCCCAATCAGGGTCCTAAACAGGCACAGAAGTAGGAGAGGATGCAAAAATGAGGGGATAATATGATGGTGATCAAAAACATCCCCTAAGGAGGTATAAATTTTCTTAACATGGAAGTGCTTCCATTTTAAGATGATACATAAGTAATGGTATCATCCAACAAGGATCATTAATGCACTAGATACCATTTCATATACAATAATCATCATACATAAATTCTATAATCATAACATGGAAACACATTAATACTAATATACCATCATGGAAGATATTCTTACCTTGTCCTACGTCCTTGACTAAGGGCCAAAGTTACATTACCTTCATACAAAGATGAGTTTTGGGTGGCACTACATGTTTTCTTCACCCACTTCTTCTTGGTCACTAAAATCTCATGTCACCACTCCCCTTCTCTTATTAGTATCAACTATTGAGATTCTTTCATCAAGGCTTCCTCTCATGGCTCTAATTTCTTGGCCAAGCGATTCTCTCATGTCTCTGATTATTCTTTCCACATTTACGCTTGGAGGCATTTTGGTGAATTGACTTCTCTTCTACTTGTTTTATGATTCTTTTATCTTCACAACTTGGTCTCACTTTATTTGATACCAATTTTATGCATAGGTAGGGCTTTCACATTGGTTTAAACACGAACTTGATCAAGGGTTTCAACAATTCCAACATAGGTGTAATTTATGTATTCTTCCTATACCACTACCTTTAGGCTTACTTTGGAACCTTTGATGACATCTATATTTGACACTTTAGGTGACATGTACACACCTATTATATGGCATAAAATTTCATAAAGACTCCTTATGATGACTTATAAAGGTGCAGTAATATACTATCATTGAATTTCTTACTCTTTTCAATCTAGGGAAGACAACACTTTCAACTATTTAAGATATTTCCATTAAAACATGTTTCAATCACCCAACCTTTGACTTGGAAGGTTTATCACATACTCATTGGGTTAATCCCATCATTTCTCAACCCAAATACACTTTGGCACCTTCAAATTCACTTTGACATCTCCTAACACCTACTTCTCCTAACATTGTCATACTCTGTCCTCTTAGGATAGTCAATTAAAACTCAATCAAAAATTTATGAAATGGTATAAAAATTTGAGGTATATTAGAATATTCCAAGACATACTTCTCCATGAAATTCTTGATTTTCTACTCTTCCAATTTGAAGAAATTAATTTTCCCTCAAACAGAAAAACCTAGCGAGGGTTCCAAGCATTTTGCACGAAAATGCTTGGAAATTTTTCGAAACTAAACCAATTAACATGAAACTAATTGTAATTGAAAGTTTATATGTCACACTAAAACTTCAAATTATTTTCATTTTAAAATCAATCCTTAAAAATCCATACCAAGTAACAAAAGATGACTATTATAGCAAAACACATTAAAAAATGCTTCCAAAATGAATTGATTTCTCATTCCATTTTTTTCCACCACTCAATTCAAGTTAGGAGTAAATATTTATGCATTAAAATAACATTTACACTGCTCAATTGAACTTAACTCACTTTTAATACTATTTGAAAAATATGTTACAATTTGACAACTTTACAACTTGACAATTTTTATAACTTTTTAACAACTTTGCACGAAACTTTCCAAAATGGATCCAAATGACCCAAAATGGTTATAAATGACCTTATTAGACCCAAAAACATTAAAAAATAACACAAAAATTAAAAAATTACCACATGTATACCATGATGCCCCTACATTAAGGATCCCTACTAGGAGCAAACAGTTCAAGATGGAACCATACATAAAATAATTCCCTAATACTCTATATTTTTTATTGGTGATACAATTTGAGTTAAACCTTAATAGCTTGTGCTTAATCATGTTTTTAAATAGTATAATAGATCACAAGTTTATAACACATGGATAAATGACAATTCATAAAAGATATAAAACAATAAAGTAACATTTCTAACATTTAATATACTGAATATAATCTTCTTGCAAAAAGCATTTTGAAATTGGGTAAATTGAATTGGTATTTTAGGCTATTCACCTAGAATAATTATGTGATAGGAGAAAATCTAATATTAAAAAGGTTTGAATGATCCATGATAGAAAATCCAAGCATATTGAGCATATGTCTAGAACTAAAAGGATGGATTATTCTTTTTATGTTCACAAAAAAGGAATAATGGATTAGTAACAATTTGATAGATTAAATGAGATATAATAGAAAGACCTTGACAAAGAATACATCGAGCACAATTAAGTTCTTTTGTACTTGATTCCAATATTGTTAACCATTTTTTCAAGGAACAAATTTACAATATTTAGTAAGGAATCAAAGTCCTTATTAAACCTAAAAATTTTAGGAATAACAGTCCACCAACACAAGTGAGGGGGGGTGAATCAGTTGTGAGATAGATTATTAAACATTAAACTTTATAAGTCAAAACTTTACGTCAAGTAATAACACAGTAAACTCCAACACAATAGCACAATCCTTTGTTGTCGAGGAAACCCTGTTAAAGGTAAAACCTCGGTGGGAATTAGCACCCACAAATGATGTACTGAGAGTATAGTATCCACGTTAAAATATTTTTCACTGTTAGGAGCTTATTACAACATTACATTTCACAGTCCCTATTAAAGGACAAACCCTGTTAGGAGTCAAGAGTAATAGTGGGATCACTGCCCAAAGAAGGTTAAAGCCACCCTCAATAATTTATAATCTAGACAAGTGTATATATAAAATATGCAATCCAGCGAACTATCTAATAGAAACTCTTTGCTTGTTTAGTTCCAATGAAGTACAATAAACATATCCTCTGCTCTACATCTAGCAGTCAATCAAGGTTTGTAGCTTTCTCTATCAATCAGCTTCTTTTCATATACATTCACACTAATTTAACTCACATATTTTCAAAATAAAAGATCTCTCATATATACCCTATTACAATAATTGATTAGGTTGGACAATTAAGCTTTCCCAATATACAAATAATTATTTAACCCCTTTCTAAGATATACACGGTTTCTAAAAAAAATATACATCAATTATAATACATCAGATATAGTCCAAGATCTGCAATCCATGCTCTCAATCCATAATACAAGATGCATCTTTAAAGTCGGCCCCAAATAGGTCTCCTCTAGAATACATGCCACAGCTGATGTCATCATCACCCATATGACTTGCAACCCATCACAAACATTTGTTAACATGTCTTCTGTCATCCCTTAAGCACGCATAACCTGAATCATCGTCTCTATAAGATATACTCAAAACACAAAGACTCACTCTGTCAGTCATCACTGTCATAGTCCAGAAACAAGTCTTTACCAAACCATTTATAACTCATCCAATATGCAATATTAAGCCAAGAAACATTAGAAATAAGATCATCAAACATTCTTCTTCGTATCCCCATCTTTGTTTGTTTTGATAAAATCATACAATATCTATACTCTTTTGCCAGTCATCATATAATAGTAATAACCAGTATGTTGTCCTTCCACAGAAACATATGTTGACATCAGGGACAAAACATGAATTCCAACTGCATCAGTAGTAGCCAAATCTAAAATCATCCAACAATCTCCCCCTTTGGCATTGATGGAAACATATGGTAAAATTCATCAACCCAAAAATTACTCTCTCTCAATACAATCTTCTCAATATCCTCAACACAAATATCCCTAAAATAGTAGGGATTTTCACATAGAATCTCTCCCCCTTTGACAATAATAGAAAAGGGTGCCATAACTCTTCATCAATCTTCTGCAATGTGTAGCTTTTCCCAAATCTTCATGTCTGTAACAACTAGTGGTAAAATCACCCAAATAAGTTATGTAGTGCTCTTGCGATCACTCCCCCTAAGGAGTAGATCCATACATCAAGTCCAAAAAATGATATAGCTCTGAAAGCCACTAGATTGATGCATACTTGCATCAATTAATTACCATAAGGAGGGGTTCTCACCCCTAGCATGCTTTTGAGATACTCAAAAGCATCTTTTGGCAAAGGTTTAGTAAATATATGTTCGATTTGTTCCTTTGTGCTAACATACTCCAATTTAATCTCCTTCTATGCTACCTTGTCTCTCAAGAAATGATACTTAATATAAATATGTTTAGTCTTTGAATGCATTATAGGATTCTTCAACATATTCATTGTGCTAGTGTTATCATGATGGATAACCACTGGCTCATCAAAAATTATTCCAATGTCCTTCAGCATTTGTTTCATCCAAACAACTTGTGTACAATTTATAGCAGCAGTAACATACTCAGATTTAGCAGTAGACTGAGCTATACAGTCCTGCTTCTTACTTAACCAAGAAACCAACCTTTTTCCAAGGAAAAATGCTCCCCCACTTGTGCTCTTTCTATCATCCACACTACCTACCCAATCAACATCAGTATAAGCATGTAAAATAAAGTCATCATATTTTTCATACCATAATCCATACTCAATTGTTTCTTTCAAATATCTAAAAATTCTTTTCATAGCAGCAAGGTGTGTCTCTTTAGGGTCATCTTGATATCTTTCCACAATTCCAACTGCATTGGCCTTATCTGGTCTCGTGTGAGTTAGATATTATAGACCTTCAATCATTGATCTATACTTTAACTAAAAGACACTATGAGTTTCATTATTATGAGTAAGTTTATGTACCCAGTTACCATAGGTGTCCCCATAGGATTGTCATCTTCCATTCCAAATTTCTTCAACATCTCCTTAAGATACTTGGTCTGAGATATAAAAATGTCATTCTTGTTCTGATTAATTTGCAAACCAAGAAAAAATTTCATTTCACCAATCATTGACATTTCAAATTCATTTTCCATCTCTTTAGAGAACCTTTTACTCATTTCATAATTACCTCCAAAAATGATATCATCAACAAAAACTTCTATGATTAGAATTTCATCTTCACCAATTCTTAAGTATAAATTATTGTTTGCATTACCTTTTCTGAAACCAAAATGAAGAAGATACTTGTCTAGTCTTGCATACCATGCTCTTGGTGCTTGTTTCATTCCATATAATATTTTCTTTAGTTTGCAGACCATGTCTTCATCTTCTTTCAGAGGAAATCCATTAGGTTTCTCTATGTATTCCTCTTCCTCCAAATCTCCATTCAAAAATGCAGATTTCACATCCATCTAATATAACTTAAAGTCTTTATGTGCAGCATAAGAAGGAAATAACCTCACATCTTCCAACCTAGCAACAGGACCAAATGTCTCTTTAAATTCTATGCCTTCTTGTTGCGAGTAGCCTTTACAAACCAGTCAAGCCTTATTTCTTACCAATGTTCCTTCCTCATCCATTTTGTTTTTGAAAGCCCATTTACTCCAATCACATTCTAGTTTTTAAGTCTTGGAACCAATTCCCAAGTGTTTTTTTCTCTATCTATTCTAATTCTTCATGCATAGCTTTAGTCCAAGATTCATCTCTACATGCTTCATCAGTAGTCTTTGGTTCAACTTGAGAAATCAAACAAATTTCATCTCTTACTTTTGATCTACTGATCATTCCTCTACTTGCATCACCAATGATTTGATCTTCAGGATGGTTCTTCTTAACATACCTCAGAGTCATAGGAGGTTCAGTAGGCTCATTTGGTTCATCTTCAATCTCATTATCAATTTCCAGAGGTTCTTCAGGATTTGCAATGACCTCCTTAACCTTTGCAATCTGACCACAGTCATACATTCTCTCTTGAATCTAAAACTTTTCATCTATCTTCACATTAGCACTTTCAATCAGCTTCCTCAATCTTAGATTGAAACATCTATAGGATTTTCTCTTAGTAGAGTAGCCAAGGAAGATTCCTTCATCACTTCTAGCATCAAGCTTCCCTATCTCATCATCTCTTTTGATATAAAATTTACTTCCAAATATTCTTAAATATTTTATAGTAGGAGTATGATTAAGCCATAATTCATAAGGAGTCTTAATTGTACCTTCTTTGATCTAAATTCTATTCAAGGTGTACACAGTAGTACCAATAGCTTCTCTCCAATGCACATGTGATACATTTCCTTCCAGCAGCATATTCATGGCAGTATCTAATAGTGTTTTGTTCCTTCGCTCTTCTATCCCATTCTGTTGTGGTGACCTAGGAGCAGATGTATGTTTGTATATTCCATGCCCTTCGTAGTAGGTATTAAACAAGTCTAAATTAAACTCACCACCTCTATCTGATCTCAAAATTTTTATCTTCAAGCCTGATTCATTCTCAACTTTTGCTTTGAATATCTTGAGTTTATCAAATGCCTCATATTTCTCTCTTAAGTATGTAACCCACATCATCCTAGAAAAGTCATCAACAAATAGTATAAAATACCTCTCACCATAGTAAGATTGTGTTCTTGTGGGACCACACAGATCTGTATGTACCAAATCCAACTTTCCTTTCGCAGAGTAAGATTTTCTTTTAAAACTGCTTCTATTTTTCTTACCCATAATACACTCTCTACACATAGTGTTAGATGGTTTTACAATCTTAGGTAGATCTCTTATTGCATTAGTCATACTTGTCTTCACAATATTATCAAAGCTAACATGACAATATTTTCTATGCCATAGCCAACTGTCATCAACCTTCACAATAAAACAAGAAGCCTTGGATGTATTCAATTCAAATACATTACCTCTAGATTTAGTATCAAATGCGATCAAATCTCCTGCCTTACTTCTGATAGAACATTTCCCATCAATGAATTTCAATTGATAACCCTTGTCCACTAGTTGTCCAACACTCAATAAATTATGCTTAAGTCCATTAACAAGCAATACATTATCAGTATTAGTTTTTACATCCAGAGAAATAGATTCAACTCCAATGGTAAGCTTAGGAGTATTGTCACCAAATATTACAACATCACCATCATATCTTTTCAAACTAACAAACTTATTTTTATCTCCAGTCATATGATGTGAACAACCACTATTAATAACCCATTCATATTTCTTTTCAACACGAGATACTAAGGCTTTTTATTCATGTAAAGGTTCATCATCCTTAATAAAAATAAATCCAATCTCATCATAGTCGATAGCTTCATCATTTGAAACACCTTCACTAGCATAATAACATTCCTTGTCTTTTGGATACTTAGATTTATAAAACTTAGGTTTGTGCTTTGGAACCCTTGTAGGACATCGAGATGCAAAATGAGCTATCTTGTTGCATGAAAAACATTTCAAAGGTAACTTTCCTTTAAATTTAACCTTACCTCTCTTTTCTCTTCTAGCGATCAGGGCCACAACTTCGTCTAGCTTTCTTTATTATTCTTGTATTTGTTCCCATTCATCAACATAATCTCCAAGTTCTTCTCTCAAGTCATTATTGCTGGTGCTTGCAATTCCTAATAAAATCTTTTTGTTTCTATGTACAGACGCCTTGAATGCTTACTCAACTTTAGGTAAAGAATCTCCCAATTCTGTAGCCTCAAAGGTAGTCATTTTCTCAATCAACATCAAAGGTAAAATCTCTTCTATAGCTTGTACATTAGTTTTGTATTTAGGTGTCAGGGATCTAAGAATTTTTGCAATCACTTCTTCCTCACTGTAAGTACCTCCAGAGTTCCTTATGCTAATAACAACTTCAGTAACTCTCTATGAGTATGCTCTAATGTTCTCATCATCTTTCATTTTCAATGTTTCAATCTTTGCCTTCCAATTCTGTAACTTTGCCTGTTTTGTAAACTTGTCTCCTTCATACAGTGCTTCCAATCTTGTCCAAATTTTATGTGCAGAATTTAAGTCTTTTACTCTGTGAAGTCACCTTCACAAAGTGCATTGATCAATGCTTCCCTTGCGACCATGTTACATGAAAATAACTTCTTTTCAACTTCAGTAGCTTTATCTAATTCATCCTCACCTTTCATCTTTTTCTTTCTTTTAGTACTCATCCACTAGTCGATTCCCAAACATAGCAAATGTGTTCTCATCTTGTTCTTCCATCTGTCAAAGTTTTTCAGGATCAAGCTTCAGAACATCCTTCCTATAATAAGTCATCTTCAGGATCACCTCAAGCTATTAAGCTTTCTCTCTAAGGACCAGTATCTCTGATACCAATTGTTAGGAATAACAGTCCACCAACACAACTAAGAGGGGGGGTGAATTAGTTGTGAGACAAATTATTAATCATTAAACTTTATAAATCAAAACTTCACATCAATTAATAACACAGTAAATGCAAACACAATACCACAATCATTTGTTGTCAAGGAAACCCTATTAAAGGTAAAACCTCGGTGAGAATTAGCACCCACAAATGATGTACTAAGAGTATAGTATCCCTGTTAAAAGATTTAGCCATGTTAGGAGCTTATTACAACATTACAGTACATAGTCCCTATTAAAGGACAGACCATATTAGGAGTCAAGGGTAATAGTGAGATCACTTCCCAGGCACACTACCCAAAGAAGGTTAAAGCCACCCTCAAGGATTTACAATCCGAATAAGTGTATATAAAAAATATACAATCCAGTGAACTGTCTGATAGCAACTCTTTGATTGGTCAGTTTCAATGAAGTACAATGAACATATCCTTTGCTCTACATTGAACAGTCAATCAAGCTTCGCAGCTTCCTTTTTCAAACACCTTCTTTTCATATACATTCACACTCATTCCACTCACATCTTTTCAAAAGAAAAGATCTCTCATATATACCCTATTACAATAATTGTTTAGGTCGTCCAATTAAGCTTTCCCAATATACAAATAATTATTTAAGCCCTTGCTAAGATACACACAGTATCTAGAACAAGTATACATCAATTACAATACATCACATATAGTCCAAGATCCGTAATCCACGCTCTCAATCCACAATACACGCTACATCTTTGAAGTCGGCCCCAAATAGCTCTCCTCCATAATACACATCATAGCTGATGTCATCATCACTCATACAACTTGCGACCCATCACAAACATTCTTTAACATGTCTTTTGTCATCCCTTAAGCACGCATAACCTAAATCATCACCGCCTGTAAGATATACTCAAAACACAGAGACTCGCTCTGTCAGTCATCACTATCATTGTCTAGAAACCAGTCTTTACCAAAACATTTGTAACTCATCCAATATGCAATATTAAGCCAAGAGACCTTAGAACTTAGATCATCAAACATCTTTCTTCATATCTCCATCTTCGCTTCTTCTGATACAACCGTACAGTATTCGTACTCTTCTGCCAGTCATCATACAACAGTAATAACCAGTCTATTCTCCTTCCACAGAAACATATGTTGACATCAGTGACAAAACATGAATACCAACAGCATCAGTAGTAGCCAAATCCAACATCACCCAACAAAAAATTATATTAATACTTTAGCATCTAGCTTCTTGTAGTTCTAGAGAATAGGTTTGAAATGAAACTAGTCTCTCTATGAAGGAAATTTAGGGCATGAACCTAAGGGTATTTGGTTGAAAGTGTATCTTGGAAAGTAATCACAAGAGACCACCAAAGAGAAATTATTGGTTGATGATAGATTCAATTCTAAAACCATTCTCAATTCAAGGAAATCAAATCTTGATGGCTTCTTAAGGTTTCCAAATCCTCTTAGTGATAGTAAGACCTTTACCAAGTCTATTTTCCATGAGGAACTCCAAGAATAATGGAATGCTAAACAAGAAATTGTTCTAGGCTTTATTACTTTTGAGAGATTTGATTATCAATTTGACATATGAAGTTGATCCTTGATTATGAGTGTCTATAAGACCAAGGTTACCAAATTCATGATGAATGCAAGATAACTTCCAAGTAATCATATGAAATTTTGTTCTAGAATCAAGTGAAGCCCAAAGAAAATATTGTAAACTTCCCAAATTTTATAAGAAGCTTTAGAAAAAGTTTATAAAAAAATGAATACACATAAATAACAACAAACACCTTAACAAATTTACGATTTGTATAAATAAATAATTTGACACCTAAAAATGTAATTTCTTCTAAAAATGACTAAGATAACAAGCAACTCACTAAAAAGTGGAAGGGATGAAAAAATAGAATTTATAAAAAAATATATTTAAAAAATCACCATTTTCGAGCTACTTCCAACCATACGAATGGAAAAGAGCTTGAACAATGAGTTTACTATAACATTTAACATTTTACTATTGTATGCTAGAGTTAAATACAAAACATAAAATATTCCACGATACTGGTTGGGAGTAACTTACAATATTTCTCAGTAAATATATTGGATGTAATTATGTTATGAACTTTAAGTCTAGTTAATATATAATGAACTCTTAACACTCCCCAATTTTGTAATTGTATATGTTATGGGGCTGTGAGTAGTTATAGCTGATTGATAGTGAACTCTGTTATTATCTGTATCTTTTGCTAAACTATCTTTATTGACAAGGTAAAGATTACTATTAGAAAACGTAAAGTTTAGAGAAATAAATTTAAAAATCCATATGGTATAAATTATTCACCACCCATGACAAGGCAAGTAAAAGCATATGCAAAGAACATGTGAACATATATATGTCATAAATAATGTATCTAAATTAGTGGGAAACATACAAAAAAAAAATTTCCTCACTGCTGAAGATAAATTTCCATATTTATAGTACGTAAGACTTGCATATCAGATTTATCATTATATAGCATTTAACCGGTTCTTTATGTACACTTGTTAAAAAAAGTTTGAAGTTCTATAGACTAGATTATAAGAAGATTCAACTCTTATTCCACACATCGATTTTTCACGATCACTGAAAGTTTGCTGTACGAAGGAACAAATTCTTACTCCTTGCAGTAAATTCTTCTTCACGATCATGCAAAATCTTCCTCGTTGCAGCTACCTCTTCTTGAAGGTCACGCACAGTCTTCTTCGTTGCAGCTAATTCTTCTTCAGGATTACTAGAGCCCTCCTTCCTTGTAGCTAATTCTATTTGAAGATCGCTCAATTCGTTCTTCATTGCAGCAAAATTCTTTTCCATTTCAGCCAAAGCATTTTCACGATCTTTCACTGCATCTAATTGTTTTTGGCGGTCAATTGAATTATACTTCGTTGCATCTAACTCCTCCTTCACTCTATTTAATTCATTTTCACGAGCAATCAAAGTCCTCTTCACCTCATCTAGTTCAACAATCCTCTTGGCCTCATCTAGTTCAACATTCCTCTTGGCTACTTCTAAATTCGTGTCTGACTGCATTTCTACCTTCTTGGTTACAGCAGAGTCGGACTGTTCTCCACATCCCATATGGGCCAATAAAACCCACACTAGACTCAGAAACTCTCCTCCTGCAGCCAAGCACTCTGCATGAAATATTGCTTTATTGTACACTGCCATGTATATTAGCAACTGACCCCAGTACTGCGCCAATAAATCCCAACGTTTTTCTTCTTCTTTATTCAGCATCTGCTTAGCTAGTTCTGCCGCGGAGCCTAACAGATTATCATTGCAGCCTAACAGATCTTCAGGATTTTTCTCAAGAATACTGCCCAATGTAACTGTTTCCAGAAGTTGGTTCACAACTTGCATGTATACAATCCTTGCCATCTTGGGGTGGAGAGGCAAAAGATGGGGGCGTGACAGCAGCAGATATGCACAGTATCTCGACAGTATTCTACTCAACTTAACATTCTTCTCAGTGATCTCCTTCTGTTGGGCAG
>MU228157.1:2920213-2930338 GCA_018584345.1 Thuja plicata | reverse complement strand
TACTTGCTTATGCTGCATACAAAGGATTCAAAGTATATCAAATGGATGTCAAGTCAGCATTCCTAAATGGAATACTTGAAGAAGAGGTATACATTGAACAACCAGAAGGGTTTGTGAATCCAGACAAAAAGAACATGGTATGTAGACTTCACAAAGCCTTGTATGGATTAAAATAAGCTCCTAGAGCCTGGTATGAATGACTTCATTCCTATCTAATAAGTATTGGATTCATAAGGACTAGTGAGAACAATAATCTGTATTTGAAAGAAGATACAAATGCTAACACTTTGATTGCTAAAATATTTGTTGATGACATCATATTTGGAGGCAATGATATGCTATGCAAATCATTTGATAATGAGATGAGCAAGGAATTTGAGATGTCTATGTTTGGAGAGATCAAGTTCTTTCTTCGTCTGCAAATCATTCAACAAAGTGAAGGTATTTTCATTACATGGTCCAAATACATCAAAGAAGTTTTAAAAATATTCAAGATGGAAGATTCCAAACCTGTTGGAACACCGATGGCTACTAGATGTAAATTAACAAAAGAAGACAAGACAACAGAGGTAAATCAGACTCTATACCGATCCATGATAGGGAAACTCATGTATCTTGTACACACTAGACCAGATATTGCACATGCAGTAGGAATTGTTGCTAGATTTTATGCTAACCCCAGGGAATCACATATAACTGCTATAAAAAGAATTCTAAGATATCTAAAGAATACTGAGGAATTTGGATTATGGTATAGAAGAGAAGGAAAATTTGAACTAAAAGTGTTTATCGACGCTAATTGGGATGGAAATCTTGATGACCGGAAGAGTAAAAATGGAGGAGCATTCTTTATGGGTGACAGACTTGTCACATGGATTAGCAAGAAGCAAGGATGCATCTCTTAGTCTACTACAAAAGAAGAATATGTTGTTGTTGCTGCTGCAAACTACTCGAATATTGCATGGATCAAATAGTTGCTAGAAGGTATGCATATGAAGATCAAAGAACTAGTAGTTATTTATTGTGACAACACCAGTGCAATAAATATTTCTAAGAATCCAGTCATGCATGTAAAGACTAAACACATTCCCATCAAGTATTATTATCTAAGAGAACAAGTTCAAGAAAAGGAGGAGATACTTGAATATGTGCAATCAAAAGAACAATTGGCTGATATCTTCACCAAGCCACTGCCCAAGGATACATTTGAGTACCTAAGAAAAAGGCTAGGGGTAAAACCCATGTCTAACAGTCAGTAAAAGGACTAGACACTGCATTAGCCATACATTATCAGAATATCATTCATGATTGATGCAAGCAAAAGTTGAACTTCAACACTACATCTATATAACAAAGGTATATATCAGAACCAAGCACTAGAGTAGATTGTCATATTGATATGGATAAGGGAAATTCAAGGAATATATTATGGAAAGAAGAAATTGGTTGACAGAATGTCAGATATTTGTAAAAATATTTGTTTGGCATTGTTGTCAAAGGGAGAGAATGTTTCCATATTATCATCAGAAACTATTCATTATCAGTTTACTCCAAACAAGAAGAGATCATATCCAAAGGGAGAGAATTGAAAGGGAGAGAATTGATATAAAAGTTGTAAATACGAGACACGGACTTCAAAGAAGAAAAAAAATCAAAGAGAAAATTGACACCAACATAGGTCTCAACACATCAGAAGAAGAAAAAGAAAAGTTGCAAGAATCAAAGCTAAGCTTACACAGAGCTTATCGACAGTCAGACATTTCATCGGTTATCAAAACAAACTATTTGGTAATTAGATGAATCTCAACAAATTGTATTTCCTATTTATTAGAAATAGTACACTATGATAATATAGTATGTTGCCATCAATGCCAAAGGGAGAGATTGATGACATGTAACTGATTGAATGTTTGACAATGTTAAGTTGAAGATGATGTAAGACATTTAATCAGTTAATGGTTTGTATTATCATTGATGTCAACTTGATATCATCTATATGGTCATATACATAATGTCAAAGACTTCAGAGAATCAATGTAATAAAGGTTATGCTTTCAGCAATGCATAAAAGTCAAGTATTCACTAAGTGATAGAATACACTGGCAGAGTGCACACCATCAGTAAAGATAGAGATAAAGTCACAGTCATGCCTGACGAGCAGAAGACAGTGTTTCCTGATGAAGCAGAATCAAAGGATGCCCAATGAGCTAAACACAGTGTTGCCCGATGAGCAAGATCCAATGATGCCTGACAGATGGAGATCCTGAAGTTAACTAAAGATACACCGACGGAACTAGGATTTGTCATCGGTGATGAACTGCAGAGTTGACCGATAGAATAGAGAGATCAGAAAATGACAAAATATCTAGCTGGCAGAGCTGAAGGATAGACTTAACTGGTTGTTTGATTTTTTTTATTCGACCATAGTTAAGTAAGTGATTTGTACAATTGGCAAGAAGATAACTACAAGATAAATCAGGAGTTAAAGTTGTAAATCAATTTGGCTAGATTATTTTTCACGCTAAGAATCAAGAACAAAGAATTAAGGAATATCATGTCTATTTAAGAGACAAGCATAATTCATTCTCTGTGTGGTCCATAAGCAATTAGATACATGGGGGAGTGAACTGATAGAAGATGTTGAAGAGAAATTGATGAGGGATTAACTTCATGCAGTCCTGATCAATCAAGCTGAGGGAGAGCTAAAGAATTTTGTAGACACCAACGAATAGAAAAGCACAGCATCACAGAGCAGAAAGAGTTGAGTACAAAGGAATTGCATTGATACATTGATCAGAAAGATATTCTAAGTAAATAGATTTGAAAATCTGCAATTCAGTTGCATTTGAAATAGGACATTTTGTTTCAGTTTAACCATTGAAGTATTAAGTCTCTTAACAGAGTAGGACTTAACAGTCTTTTGTAATTGAGGTATATCCTAATAGATTACCAGAAGGTTGACTCATGATAGTAGCATGGGTCTTACCTAAAGCCTATTGACAGTCTAAGGAGGCTGATTCAAGGATGGTAGTAAGATTTGCATAAAGCCTATTGACAGTCATGAGACTGATTCAAGGATGGTAGCATAGATGCCAGATACTAAGTGACAACCTATGTATAAAAATCCTCTAACAAGGTCGCACTTAACCATGTTTCTGTAACCTTTAACAGGGTTGGCTTCTAACAGGGTTTCCATGTTAAAATACTTGTGTTATATGTGTATGGTTTATTACTTTATTGTTTTACATTCTACATATGAATTTATGGATTTATTGGTATACTCTGCATATTTACTAAGTATCGGTAAATACAGTTTACTGCTTATTGGTTATCAAGGAGAAAAAGGATAGACAAGGTAAACTGACAGACAGTTATTTGTTTCAAGTATTTCAAAGGCATACATCTTGTTGGGACTTAATAATTTGAGAAGTATTGATTGGTGGATTAAATTTTAAATTGGATAAATTTCTGAGGCCACTGATTCACCCCCCTCTCAGTTATAACTAACAGCTTGACAAGTAAAAATCCAATGATGCTTGATGGATGGAGATCCCAAAGCTAAACTAGAATTATGCCAATAGAACTGGCAGTTGTCACCGATGACTAACAGAAGAGTAGACTGACGGAACAGAGAGTTCAAAAAAATGACAAAATATCTAGCTGGCAAGAGCTAAAGATAGACTTAACTGGTTATTTTCTTTGTTTTATTTGACCAGACTTAAGTAATTGATTTAAAGATGATTTGTACAGTTGGCAAGAAGATAACTACGAGATAAATAGGAGTTATGCTTTAAATCAGATTGGCTGGATTGTTTTTCACACCAAGATACAAGTTGTGGAATATTGCTGCCCAATCATGCTTAGTGCACCTTGGGGACACTTGGGTCGAGCATGGTCGCGAGTGTTCCAGTGACTCTGTGGGTGTAATGGGGTTGTTAATAGAATTTACCTATCCAATCAAAGTTGATGGATCAGACAATTTGATGCCAGGATGGACGGTTTGAAATATACACTATGGAGCTACTTTCAACTAACCCTCATTGCAAATTTTGGCATCGACTGAGATTTCCTTGTGAAATGCAAATGAAGTCGAATCTCCCAAAATTGAGAGAGTTTTTTGTAGAACTCAACAACATAAACTTGTATCCCTTGATGGTTTTTGGATACCTCTCACGAGGTCTGAGATATGAGCCTTGGAAAATTACTGCCCAATCGTGCTTAGTGCACCTTGGGAACACTTGGGTCGAGCGTGGGCGCAAGTGTTCCAGTGACTCCGTGGGTGGAATGGGGTTGTCACTAGATTTTACCCAACCAACCAGAGTTTATGGAGTAGATTCTTTGATGCCAAGACGGATGGTTTGAAATATACACTATGGAGCTACTTTCAACTGACCCTCATTGCAAGTTCTGGCATCGGCTGAGATTTCCTTGCCAAACAGAAATAAAGTTGAATCACCCAAAACTGAGAGAGGTTTTTGTAGACCTTGGCAACATGATCTTGTAGCCCCTGACATTTTGTCAATACCTCTCATGAGGTCTGAGAAATGAGCCTTGGAATATCACTTCCCAATCGTGCTTAGTGCACCTTAGGGACACTTGGGTCGAGCATGGTCACGAGTGTTCCAGTGACTCCATCGGTGGAATGGGGTTGTCATTAGAATTTAACTGGCCAAATGGAGCCAATGGAGCAGGCAATTTGATGACAAGAAAGATGGTTTGAAATATACACTATGGAGATATTTTCAACTGACCCTCACTGCAAGTTATGATGCAGAGGCTTGGAGAACTCCACAAATTGGGCAACAAGACTCCACACCTTTGTAAAAGAATCCTAAGGTCGCATTGTATACCCAAGGAATTCCTCTTGCTTGAAGATGTCAAATGACTTTGAAATGACACAAGGCTAACCACAAGACTTCCTAGGGTCCTAACAAACTCTAAACAACTTGTCTTGACAAGTTACAAGTGCATGATATGTGAATTTCAAAGACCAGTCAACACCTATTGATGAAAATAATATCCTTAAAGCATTAGAAACAACAATCAAACTTGTAATAATTCAAACCATGCAAATTACATAAGTAAATAATTAAAAATTATGAGTTTTCATTGCCTATTTTTTTGAAAATCAATACTTAGATCCCTTGTTGGCACTATTGGCCACACATACATGATTGTTACAAATTGCCATTATAGGCTTCAAAAGATCTCAATTAACCATTAAGGTTTGTTTTGTCCTTCTATCTCTGATTGGATCTATGTTGACCCTAGGTGTCTTCTGTTAGTAATAACTGAGAGGGGGGTGTGAATTAGTGGCCTCGAAAATTTATCCTTTAATCAATAACCACCAATAAAATAAACCTCAAATTATTAAGTCCCTACAAGATGCATGCCATGAAATAATTATAATGATTAACTGTCTGTCAGTTTTTCTTGTCTATCCTTATTCTCCTTGATTACCAGTAAGTAGTATAACTATTTATCGAAACTTAGTAAATAAGTAGAGTATACCAATCAATCCAGAAATGCATATGTACCACTGGGACTGGTACCCCAAATTTTTACTCTTTTGAAGTGAGCCATGTTAAGAGCCAACTCTGTTAAAGGTTACAAACACACTATTAGGTGTGACCTTATTAGAGGATTTTACACATATAGGTTGTCACTTAGTATCAGGCATCTAATGCTATCATCCTTGAATCAGCCTCTCTCTTAGACTATCAACAGGCATCGGGCATATCCAATGCTACTTTCATGAATAAACCTTTTTGGCACTCCTTGGGATGTACCTCAATATATAGAATATTGTTAAGTCCTTCTTTGTTAAGAGACTTGGTGCTTCAATGGTTAAACTGAAACAAAATGACCTGTTTCTAATGCAACTTTCAATTGCAAATTTTTAGATCTATTTAATTACATTACCTCTCTGATCAATATATAAATTCAATTCTTTGTGCTCCACACTTTCTGCTCTATGATGCTATGCTCATTGTTTTTCTGTCTCTACAGAATTCCTTAGCTCTCCTTTAGCTTGATTGATCAGGACTCTATGAAGTTGTTCTTCATCAATTTTTCTTCAGCATCCTCTTTCTATTCACTCCCCTTCATGCATACAGAAATGAATTAAGCTTGTCTCTTATATAGACATGATATTCATTGATTCTTGATTCTTGATTCTTGATTCTTGGTGTGAAAAACAATCCAGCCAATCTAATTTAAAGCATAACTCCTAATTTATCTCGTAGTTATCTTCTTTCCAACTATACAAATCAGCTTTAAATCAATTACTTAATTCTGGTAGAATAAAATAAAGAAAACAACCAGTTAAGTCTATCTTTAGCTCTTGCCAGCTAGATATTTTGTCATTTTTTTGAACTCTCTTTTCCGTCAGTCTACTCTTCTATTAGTCATCGGTGACAACTGCCAGTTCTATTTCCATAATTCTAGTTTAGCTTTGGGATCCCCATCCATCAGGCATCATTGGATTTTTACTTGTTGGGCTGTTAGTAATAACTGAGAGGGGGGGTGAATCAGTGGCCTCAGAAATTTATCTAATTTAAACTTTAATCCACCAATCAATACTTCTCAAATTATTAAGTCCCAACAAGATGCATGCCTTTCAAATACTTGAAACAAATAACTGTCTGTCGGTTTACCTTATCTGTCCTTTTTCTCCTTGATAACTGATAAGCAGTAAACTCTATTTACCGATACTCAGTAAATATGCAGAGTATACCAATAAATCCATAAATGCATATGTAGAATGTAAAACAATAAAGTAATAAACCATACACATATAACACAAGTATTTTAACGTGGAAACCCTATTAAGAGAAAAACCACTGGGACCGGTACCCCAAATTTTCACTCTTCTAAAGTGAGCCCTGTTAGGAGCCAACCCTGTTAAAGGTTACAAACAAACGGTTAAGTGTGACCTTGTTAGAGGGTTTTTATACATAGGTTGTCACTTAGTATCTAGCATCTACGCTACCATCCTTGAATCAGTCTCATGACTATCAATAGGTTTTATGCAAATCTTACTACCATCCTTGAATCAGCCTCCTTCTTAGACTGTCAATAGGCTTTAGGTAAGATCGGTGCTACTATCATGAGTCAACCTTCTGGTAATCTATTAGGATATACCTCAATTACAAAAGACTGTTAAGTCCTACCCTGTTAAGAGACTTAATGCTTCAATGGTTAAACTGAAACAAAATGACCTGTTTCTAATGCAACTGAATTGCAAATTTTCAGATCTATTTACTTACAATATATTTTTGATCAATGTATCAATACAATTCCTTTGTACTCAGCTCTTTCTGCTTTGTGATGATGTGATTTTTTGTTCGTTGGTGTCTGCAGAATTCTTTAGCTCTCCCTCAACTTGATTGATCAAGACTGGATGAAGTTAATCCTTCATCAGTTTCTCTTCACCATCTTCTATTAGTTCACTCCCCTGTGTATCTAATTGCTTATGGACCACACAGAGAATGAATTATGCTTGTCTCTTAAATAGACATGATATTCCTTAATTCTTGGTTCTTGATTCTTGGCATGAAAAACAATCTAGCCAAATTGATTTACGACTTTAACTCCTAATTTATCTCGTAGTTATCTTCTTGCCAACTATACAAATCACTTACTTAACTGTGGTCAAATAAAAAAAATAAGCAACCAGTTAAGTCTATCCTTCAGCTCTTCTAGCTAGATATTTTGTCATTTTCTGATCTCTCTATTCTATCGGTCAACTCTACAGTTCATCGCCAGTGACAACTGCTAGTTCCGTCGGTGTAACTTCAGTTAACTTCAGGATCTCCATCCATCGGGCATCATTAGATCTTGCTCGTCGGGCAACACTGTGTTTAGCTCATCGGGCATCCTTTGATTCTACTTTGTTAAGAAACACTATCTTCTAATTGTCAGGCATTACTATGACTTTATCTCTGTCTTTACCAATGGTGTGCACTTCGCCGGTGTATTCTGTCACTTAGTGAATACTTGACTTTTATGCATTGCTGAAAGCATAACCTTTATTCCATTGATTCGCTGAAGTCTTTGGCATTATGTATATGACCATACAGATGATATCAAGTTGACATCAATGACAATACAAACCATTAACTTATTTAATGTCTTGCATCATCTTCAGCTTAACATTGTCAAACATTCAATCAGTTACATGTCATCAATCTCTCCCTTTGGCATTGATGGCAACATACTATATTATCATACTGTACTATTTCTAATACAATAGGAAATACAACTTGTTGAGATTCATCAAATTACCAAACAGTTTGTTTTGATAATCGATGAAATGTCTGACTGCCGGTAAGCTATGTGTAAGCTTAGCTTTGATTCTTGCAGCTTTTGTTTTTCTTCTTCTGATATGTTGAGACCTCTGTTGGTGTCAATTTTCTCTTTGATTTTTCTACTTCTTTGAAGTCTGTGTCTTGTATTTACAGCTTTTATATCAATTCTCTCCCTTTCAATTCTCTCCCTTTGGATATGATCTCTTCTTGTTTGGAATAATCTGATAATGAATAGTTTCTTATGATAATATGGAAACATTCTCTCCCTTTGACAACAATGCCAAACAAATATTTTTACAAATATCTGACATTTTGTCAACCAATTTCTTCTTTCCATAATATATTCCTTGAATTTCCCTTATCCATTATCAATATGACAATCTTCTCTAGTGCTTGATCTGATATATACAAGATCATGTTGCTAAGTTCTACAAAAAACTCTCTTAGTTTTGGGTGATTCAACTTCGTTTCCATTTGGAAAGGCAATCTCAGTTGATGCCAAAACTTGCAGTGAGGGTTAATTGAAAGTAGCTCCATACTGTATATTTTAAACCATCCATCCTAGCATTGAAGTGTCTGCTCTATCAACTCTGGTTGGCCAAGTAAACACCAGTGATAACTCCATTCCACCCACAGAGCCACTAGAACACTCGCGACCATGCTAGACCCAAGTGTCCCCAAGGTGCACTAAGCACGATTGGGCAGCGATATTCCAATGCTCGTATCTCAGACCTTGTGAGAGATATTTACAAACTGTCAGGGGCTACAGGATCATGTTTCCAAGGTCTACAAAAACCTCTCTCAATTTTGGGTGATTTGAATTTGTTTGCGTTTGGAAAGGCAATTTCAGTCGATGTCAAAACTTGCAATTAAGGTCAGTTGAAAGTAGCTTCGTAGTGTATATTTCAAACCGTCCATCCTCACATCAAAGTGTCTACTCCATTAGCTTTGGTTGGCTAGATAAAATCTATTACAACCCTATTCCACCCATGGAGTCACTGCAACGCTCACGACCATGCTAGACCCAAGTGTCCCCAAGGTGAACTAAGCATGATTGGGCAGACATTTTCCAAGGCTTGTATCTCAGACCTCATGAGAGGTATCAACAAATGGTCATGGGATACGGGATCCTATTTCTAATTTCTATAAAAACCTCTCCCAAATTTGGGTGATTCAACTTCATTTCCGTTAGGCAAGGCAATCTCAGTCAATGCCATAACTTGCAATGAGGGTCAGTTGAAAGTAGCTTCGTAGTGTATCTTTCAAACGGTCCATCCTGACATAAAACCATCCATTCCATTAGCTCTAGTTGGCTGGGTAAACACCAGTGACAAACCCATTCCAACCACGGAGCCACTGGAATGCTTGCGACCACGCTTGAGCCAAGTGTCCCCAAGGTGCACTAAGCACGATTGGACAGCAATTTTCCAAGGCTTGTATCTCAAACCTCATGAGAGGTATCCACAAACCATCAGGGGTTACGAGTTTGTGTTTCCAAGGTTTACAACAACCTCTCCTAGTTTTGGGTGTTTCAACTTCATTTCCATTTGGCAAGGCAAAATCAGTCGATGTCATAACTTGCAATGAGGGTTAGTTGAAATTACCTTCGTAGTGTATCTTTCAAATGGTCTATCCTAAAATTGAAGCATCTACTCCATCAGTTTTGGTTGGCTGGGTAAATACTAGTGACAACCCCATTCCACCAATGGAGTCACTGGAACGCTCGCGACCACGCTTGAGCCAAGTGTCCCCTAGGTGCACTAAGCACGATTGGGAAGCAATTTTCCAAGGCTTGTATCTCAGACCTCGTGAGATT
>MU228157.1:2886662-2918672 GCA_018584345.1 Thuja plicata | reverse complement strand
CATAGAGTAATAAATTTACAAAATAGGATGATAGAATAATAAAATTACAAATTTATTGAACTAAAATTAAAACTTACGTCCACTGAACCCTCCTCTGGAATAGTGGGCTGGGTCAACAAAGACAGGAATGATTCTCATGGGGCCTCTCTCACACTAGGAGTAACCTATGAGAGTCAAAAAGATAGTCAATTATATATAAATGTACTTCATCATAACAACCCTGGTTACAAAATACAAATAAAAATATGTACAAATCTACGTACAATTGGGCTATCACCCCGAATCAAGATGCTTGTAAGCCCAGGCTCCTGAACCTGTGTCAAGACATCGTTGTGAGCCACACCCTATACAATAAAGTGCATGTAAAATATTTATTACTACACACAAGTAAAATACATATGCATGCATAATTAATATTAAAAAATTAATTACCTTTCCTTTGTCGACGCATGAGGAAGGAACCCCCTTGTGCCCCTCACTGACATCAGCTGAGACCTGCAAGAGTAAAATAAGATGACAATATATTAGTAAATGTATGAATTTTATTGCTCTAATTAATAGAGATTTTAGCATGTACACCAAATGATATAAAAAAAACTAATGGGTATATAATTTATAATATACCATATAGGTGTCAATGCCAAATGAAATGGCCAAAAGTGTGGATTCATCCACCTATCTTAACTCCTCCTTTGTCATTGACTGAACATAAATGGACCAAATATATATACATAAGTGCATGCAGTCATTAAAACTAATCTAAATAAATAAATTATTTTTAAATTAAATAAGTCATGTGACAAATTTATTTATAATGTTTACTCTTACCATATCAACAGGACTCCATGGCTCTGCGTACCCCTCCTCAGCACTCTCATGAGACGCAGATGCTCCATGAGGTGTTGCAACCTTTGTAGCTTTATCTCCTGTGTCCTCCTCATCAATAACATACTGATATGTATCAGCATCAGTAAGCAGTCTGAGGCACAAATTCTTGCCCATAATGCAAGTATGGGGCACGCATACATGTGAACTACTACCAGATGTCGATGCGCCATCATCATCCACACCAGGAGGCAATAATGACCTGGTATGCATGATCAACTGATCATTCAACATGTGAATGGCCCTAATACTCTGTGAGGTAGCCTCTACAATGATATCAGGATGTTGCACTAGAGGAGGGGGTGCAACATCAGTGGGGGGACAAAGGTAGTGGCCTTTTTGCAATAGGAAAATGGCCTAGTCTGAGGAGCTCCTCCGCCTACACCCATGTTGGGACTCATGCTCCAATAATTAACATTGTGACCAAGCACAAACTTAGCATATCATTTTTTTATGAAATAGAAAGGGAGCTCCAAATTTCTATGGGGTGGTTTATCAAAAACCATCTACCAGCGATCCCAAAAGTGTGTGTGCATTGCTTCATTTGTGCACCATTTTATTGATAATTTGGGTTTTTTGGGGTCAAATTTTGATCCAATTTTAGGATTAACAAAAATGGAGGCTATATCTTCCTTAGTTATATTAAGGGCAGCAACCCCATCATGGTCAAGCCCGTCATCAAATTGGGTGTGCATATCATCATGCCAATGAAGAGCAGCATTATGTTGTTGCATAAAGGTGTCAATGTTTTCAACAATGGTATTTAGGGTGGCAAGTATAGGAGCTAACGTAGGTATATTCTAATATGTATTTTTGAAGCCTCGTATAGTGTTCAAATTCTCTTGTATCAAATCCTCTAAAGATTGAGGGTTTTGAAGCGGTTCTGGATTGTTTTGGGGATCATTATTTGGCAGGGGAGGGTTATTATCTTCATTGTTGTCAGCCATGCCTACTTAAATAATATAAAAATATAAATTTCAAATCGATTTCATATATTATTAAAAAAATCAATACAAAACCCCATTTTAACCAAAAAAACTACATTTAACATGAAAATAAAAAAAATTAATCAAGATATAGAAAGAATTTACTTACCGGATAAACTGTGGAGTCAAATTTGTTGTTGGAGCAACCAGGCACCTGAAAAAATCATGTATAGGATATTTAGAGCCATTTTCCAAACCCAAAATGATGAGAGAAATGAGGAAAGCGGCTTGCAGGTTTTGATTTATGCCACAGGTTTCGTGTACCCGATTTTTTGGGTACCCAATATTTTTAGGTACCCAAAAAAATTATGTACCCAATTAGGCTTGTGCTTTGGTGTTAGGTTTTCCTAGGTGTACTAACACCTAGGCCTACTAAAAATTCAACAAACATTTTCATGCGCTTTTGGATGAGTGAAAAGTTGATTTTTTCACATCGCCACTTTTTGGCCCCCCATGATCTTGCACATACCCTTAGTTTAAAACTCAAAATTGAAACAATCATGGGAGAGATGTTGTTCTTAGCTATACTTTGTGGCTATGATTCATTACTGAGAAAAGGCTCATATTTCTCCCAGCCTTTCAATAGCTTCGCATGAGTTTTCTAGAGCTTTCTTGTAATAGGGGATTGTACCTTTGTATATATTTGTAACTATCTTTTTATCATGCTCAGTTTTGGCCTAGGAATTCCTTTTACCCTATTGCCTTTGCAAAACATCTCTATGATTCTATTTGACTCTACACCCAATGGATAAGGCACTGTCTAACTTATTTTGTGAAGCTAGAGAATCTGGACTTCTCTTCATCCTTTTTAGTCCTCATCCCCATTCAGAGCCTGTGTAAGTAGAAAAATTACATATAACCCTTCTTTTATAAGAATTTCCCATTTATGTTGCCCGATTACTACCTTTGAAAATCCAGAAAGTATCTATTTCATTTACTCGTAGCTTTCAATAAACTCACAAACGGTGACTATAACTACATAAGTTTACGTCCTCACCTAATCCTACAACACAATCACCCGGTTGCCCCTTTCTAGAAATCAAAAAAACCTGACTTGAGTTTCAAAATTGTAGAAGGCAAATGATACCTCGATATTGAGACTTTCAAGAATTTGTCATTATGGGCTTGTCATACATTTATGATATAATCTTGATCATAATTTTGCAATAGTATATGCATTAAAGGTTGATGTAAGGCATGTCTTGTCGCAAGCTAGGACGTATGGGATTTTGAACTTCTCATGTGCCATGAAGAATAAATGCTTACATATCATGGGATGTTTAAGTGAAATGATTATAAATAGGTCACAAACTCACTCCTTTTGTTTCCTTATCATCTAAAGCATTCTTGCAGGTTCTGCTAGATACAGTATGACACTGTCAAGATAAGATTACCTATTAGAGAATAATACAATAATGAAGAACCTGAGCTAGTATACTAGCCTGACCTCACCGAAGCAGAGATGGAGCAATTTGATATCATCTTCAGTATGATGATTGTTGCCTAGGATCTGAAAAAAAGATATGCTCGTCACCAAAGTGATGTGTTTAAATTGGAGGCCAAGAGAGATCACGCTGAATTTAGTTTTATCCCAGCCAAAATTAAAGATGAAGAGGTCATCGACTTCATGCAAGATCTTCTAAACCTATTACAAGTGGGCATGGACCAATCTCTTAATTAATTTTTACCGAATCTTTATCACTAATGAAAATGGAATGCATTTATGTTCATTTTTGTAACCATGATTATAGTGGTTAGTTATCGATGCTATAAAAGCATATGTTTTGTTTTTCTAAAGGGGGAAAAGGAACTAAAATAAAATAGAATACTCATTTTGGCTTTTATCTGTAAATATGAAGACTTTGATCTTTAGTCTGATTACATAAATATAAGATACATAAATTTTATGCTATCATATATGGACCTTTATTTTATTGCATTTATGTAATTGGGTTCATTAGATAAATAGTTAAAACATGTATT
This sequence comes from Thuja plicata, assembly GCA_018584345.1. Classification (NCBI taxonomy): domain Eukaryota; kingdom Viridiplantae; phylum Streptophyta; class Pinopsida; order Cupressales; family Cupressaceae; genus Thuja; species Thuja plicata. The sequence goes on along the minus strand of MU228157.1, from coordinate 2,914,818 downwards.
TGGTTATCTTTATATAGCAGAGATGTATATGGTTTTAAAGATGATCCTTCTTTGTTTATGTTATGCAAAGCTAGAAATGGATGAACTTTGTTTCATTTTCTCTTATTATTGTTATTATTTTCTATTCGCATCTCACTTCATGGTTATGGGGAGATGTTAGTTTACCTTCCTTCCTTTTGGTTAAAGGCATACCACGTTGAATTCTTTGAACATCTTTGTGAGGGAGTTGTACCTCTATAATTTAGAGATGGATTTCTCCAATATAACTCATCTGTTTGTTGTGAACATTTATCTCTTATGGGTTTCATGGGTCAATTTCATAACTATATTTTGAAGTGAAAAATTGTTGACCAACAAGATCCAAGTCCATAAATAATTTAGTGCAAAAACCAACATTGAGAGAGAAATACAATTATCAAAAACTTGATATGCTAGGAAGGAATATAAGGCGTATTCTAGAACTTACAAAAATTATTTGTGTTAACATTTGAGTGGACCATCATTAGGTGGAAGGAAAGCCTACTAAACATATGAGTTTAGTCAATTTGGCCTTATTTTTTATCATGATTTTACTTGATCTAGGAGAGAGGTATCATCATTTGAGATGATGAAATTATTCACTTGTGTGGCTATATTGGCCAGAAAATCCTTTGCCTCATTGCCTTCCCTAGGTCATAGTAGGGTAAGTGCACCAAGATGGTTTTCCAAAAGGGTGGTATACTTGGCCACTTTTTTTTGAAATTAGGTAAACCTGAACTTTGAAGAGAAATTTGAGGGTCATGCACTCAAAATTAGGATTTGTGCAAAGAATAATAATAGTAGTACACTAAATTTAGTTTCTAAACAACTATTTGTTTTAAATGGATAAGATTAAGAGGGTCAAACCCATTGTGCACAAAAAAGTGTTTCTAATTTTTTCAAAAAACATAACGTAGTGGCTGGTATGTGCTCCACAAAAGATATAGTTAGATTCAGTATTTTTAAAAACCCTTTGGTAGAATGATAGGTAAGAGTGAGATCTACAAGTTGTATATTTTTTGTGTTGATTATTTTTTAAAGATTTTCTGAAGTGGGTGCATCTTGAAAATCAGGTGTGTGTTCATGTGTTGGGCATAACTTAGAGAAAAATAAAAAAATTACAAAATTTGTTTTAAAAAGTGTTTAGAATCAAATCTAGGACAATAATATGTAAAAAAAATTTAAGTTCATCGAGTAGATCAAAATTTATTAAGAAAATGGTATACATAGGTCTCTGAGAACTGTGAAGATACTAGTAAAGAAAATTAAAGTTTACTGCATACTAATATTGTCCAAAAATAGAAAAATTTATATGAGTAGAAGTATGAGAAGACATGAGATTATGGTGGTAATTTTACAAATACCCATTTGATGATGTGTAAACCTGATGACGAGGAAGTTAATAAATCAACTTGGAAGAACAAAAGGCATGTAAAGGGAGAGAAATGGAGGGAAAGAAGACTCCCAATCCTTCTAGGGTCATTTTCCAAACCTATTACCTAATCATAATGTGATCCGATTCCTAACTATTAAAAACTTTGATTGGGTTATGTAAGAGAAAAAAAAAATTCCTAGTTCTTCATAACCCGTATGGGTTATGTAGAACTAAAAGCATATGTTTTTAGTTCTATAGAACTCAGGACCGGGTTTTGAAAAAATAAAAATATATGCTTGTAAACTTAGCATACACTACATAGATGTATATACTTACATATATAATATATTTATATATGTATATATACATGTATATTTATAGATATATGCATATATTTATATAGATATATGTATATATGTATTTATATGCATGTCTATCCATGCTCTCTCTCTCTCTCTCTCTCTCTCTCTCTCTCTCTCTCTCTCTCTCTCTCTCTCTTATATCTTCCTAATCTATCCTCACTTAAATCATAAATGTTATTTAGAATTTCTTAGGGAGAAGAAACATTTTTAGATAAGAAAAATGCATACAGGTTCTATAAAACTATGGACAAGGTGCATTTAACACCAATATGAATGTTGCACCTTTATCTCAATCGAACCTGGTTGGGTTTTGACTAAACATAAACCATACATTTTCTATTGAGCTAAATATCATTCCCAGTGGCCTAAAAAATAGTATTACAACTTGTTCGAAGGGCCCACGGTAAGTTTTCCTATCTTTTTGCAACAATATCAGATAGTGTAAGAGTTTTTTGTCACATATGGTTTCAAATGATTGATTTCTCTTATTTTTGGTTTTTTGTTGAAGTTATTTTATTGTTAATACTTTTGATTATAAAAAATAGTGATAGTTTTCAGTGTTTTTGGTAATTGATTATATATGTTCATCATGATATTTTGTTTTATTTATTTTAAAGTTATTTTTATTACTAATGATATTATGTAGGACAATGGATATCAACAATGGGAAAGAACACATGAGGAAAAATTGAATAATGAGAGGTAGCAAAGGAAAGACAAATGGGGTGTATGAGGAGATTATGTGAAGGTACATCATCTAATGCACATAATGAAATGATGAACATGAAACAATTCAAATTGATATGATGAATGTACCTAACACACCAAATCTAAATGATCAACATACACCAATTCAAATGCATGTGACAAATGCACTTAATGAATGTGATTTCAAATTGATTTAATGAAAGCACCTAATGAAAATGAAGAACATTCACCATTTCAATTTGATGTGATTAATGCACCTAATGAAAATGAAGAGAAGGCACCAATCTTAACACATCCTAGAATTATTTGTAGAAATCAAAGTTTTTAATTGACATTGATGAAAATATTTTGAAGCCAATACAGGATAAAATTTTCGAAAGAACTTGTAGAAGAATGTAGAATAACTATTTTGAAAACTTAAATCAAACTAGTGCCAATTAGTTGTTGAAATGATTAAAAATCTGAAATTTAGAGAGACAATGAAAATTTTGGGTTTAAGAACATCCAAAAATAATAGTTAAATTACTATTGTGAGAAATCTATTTGATGCATACCAAGCCATTGGTTTGAAATCATGTACTAAAGATGCTAATTTTACTTGACTTGTCCTCATATCAACCATAATGGAAAAGGAAATAAAAAAAGATTATTTAATAAGAAAAACAAGAAAGTCATTAAGGATAAGTAGAATAACATTACGAAATACCTTAAGGAGGTAGGATAAACTTGAGGATGCTAAAAATAATTCCCTTTGTAATTCTCGGGTAGATTCCCACAAAAGGATAAGGTTTTTATTGATGCAAGTAATTGAAAAAAAATTGGCATGACAACACAAGGGTTTCACCCGACCAAAGAGATGTTGTTAGAAGGTGAATTGGATCTAGAAATTGTGAGCCACGTCCAAAAACCATTTTAGATATGACTCAAACACAATTTTATGAAAGGTTTCTTCAAAGATTTTAACAAATTAAAATTAGCCAAAGATTTTTTGAAATGACAAAACCATTTTATGTTAACATTAATCATGCGTGTACTACATGTTTCTCTAGGGTCCATATTGAATTGTTCATGCATTATTATATTTATCGTCATGTACATTGTACTTTGCACACTAATAATATTTTGCAGGAATGTGGTCTACAAGCACCTCCTAAGTCACCAAGAGAATTAATTTCAAGTGTATTATGTAAACGTGATGATGGCTACATTTATTATAAGATGATGTGTTTGAAAGGTATTTTTCCTACATGTGGTGGTTTGGAACATTTTCATAGATGCCTACATCTAGATAACACACATGAAATTGGTAAGAAACTAGTTTCTTTTGGAAAATAAAAGTTAGTCATATATGGTATTAAAGATGAAAAAGAATTGAAGAGGTGTGAGTTAGTGAAAAATGATACACGCGTGGCTAATTTTATGAACATTTTTCAAGATAAACTAGTTTATGAGTACATAGGTCATACATATAGAGCTAGGCCAGTTAGATTAGTAATTCAAGTTATGTAAGGACACTTTTCCCCTTGATACTATTGTCTCTGTCATTGATTTTTCTCAGAATTATACACTAAAACCTCAAAATGGAGTGCAACCTATGTATTACCACTCTACACAAGTTACAATTTTTGTACACATAGCATTCATGCATGCACATGATTGCACAGAGGAGGAAAGAAAGGTTCTAAGAGAGTATCACTTCTATATCAGTGATGATCATACTCATTCATTATAGTTTGTGCAAGGATGCTTTATAATTTTTTATGATGGCTTAAGGGAAAGAGATATAAGATACAAATAGCACATAATATGGTTGTATAATTGCACCTCACAATTCAAGAATTCAAAGATATTCTACGGGTTGAATAGGATGCATGTGATAAGTTGTGTGCAACATTTCTAGAATTTCACTAAGGCATGGCATGGAAAGAGACAGCATGATGGTGCATGAGCATGTGTAAAAAGAGCTCTTTCTAGAGAGGAATTGAAGTATGAAGGAGGCACAATGTTAATAGATGAAGAAATGTTTGTGCAATGGTGTAACTCTACAATGGGACTAGGTAATGCAAGTAAGTCTATGGTTTGTATATATTTTTGGTTGACACGAATATCTAGCATTGAAAACTGTCTAGATTGGTGTACACTTACAAGATCAAGTGTCATGCATTCATTTAGAAGTTCAAATGTAGCGTCATTAGCTATTTATACTATACAGATTACATGTTTTTGCTCTTTGTGTATGAATTTTGTGTGGGAGGAATCTGAATCAAAAGATTGGGTTGACCAATAGCCTTCTAGACATTTGCAACCCCTTGATACATATCAAATTCCCAAAGCACTACAATTGAACTGTATTAAAGCATCAATAGATTTTGACCATGTATCTAACCTAGTTAAACTAGGTAATTTCTCAATTTATTACTTAAGTAAAATCAATTTTATTCTCATGTTATTGCACTTTACATTGATTTTGGTATTAAATTATCCTTCTATAAAATACAAGTCATGTTTAATGTAATCTTTCCTAACAATATAAATTGTTTGTATTCTATAACATACAATATTTGTATCTGCAAGTTTTTAATTAATGAGATTTGACATGTATGTTGTAGCATATTGTTATTTATATGCTCTGTTTTGATTATTTTTAGTACTCTATTTATTGTAATTCTCTTATTTCTTTCAAACTGGTATCAGAGCTTGGCAAAAGGCTTCTCTATGTGAGTGAGTTGAAATATTATTGTGATACCTTATCTTTCATTTGAAGATAATAACTATCTAAAATTTAAACTAAGATGGCTTCAAATAGTTTGCCCCGGTCTCAAGTTCTTATTTTGAGTAAGAAAAATTATGATTTTCGGTCTATTAGAATGAGAACATTTATTTGTGTTGATGGTCTTGGGGATTCGTGACTAATGGATATTCAGATCCTCTTATCCAAGAAAAATAGTTATCCCTGTTGGTTGTATTTCCAGTTTGTAGTATGCCCAATAAAATTTTGAAATTCCCAGTCATTTCTGTGCTCAAGAGTTGAAAATCATGTATGAAATTGTTTAAATATCTTTACAAATGAGGATTTTAGCCATAAACCTAGTGAAATATGAAAAAAACCCTAAGTCTTAAGGTTACCTCTATTTGAAAATGCAAAAATCCCTAATATCTTGGTCAAGTTTCTATTTTCAAGTTACTTTATCATAACTTAAGTTCTGAGAATAAATCATGTGCTTTTAACTTAGTCACTTAGTCTCGTAAAGCCAAGAGAATATTCCATTCTATTTAGAGACTTAGAGAAAAAGATTTTTCGCGTTATCTCCCAATGGAAAATAATATACCTTAGATGTCATGAGACTTGGCGACAACAGTCCATCTGAAGTCAGATCCTATGGTGGTTGGGATGTCTTGTGATAAACTTCGCAGTTAAAAAATCATTCAGCGACACTGAGTCCTTTCAGTCGCAAAGTCTCCTGAACAAACTTGAGTTAGATGCCAGTTTCAGTATTAGTGTTTTCTCTGAGTCATAGAAGAAATTGAGAGTTAAGTTAAAAGTCATGAGACTTGGCAACAACCATTAAATGAAGGAAGATCCAACAGTAGTTGTGAGGTCACTGTAAAAGTTTGAAAAGTCAAAAGTGATCCGACTATTAGGAGACAAAATGATAAGTTGAGACACATGTTTATCTATCGTGTAATCTCTAATAAAAGTTCAAAATAAAGAGTATATCTAGCTACTTTGAGATAGTAGCCACATAGTCTCATGAAGATTTATGGTTTTCTTTGAAAATCTGGAGACTCAGCGCAGACCGTCAGATGCAAATATAAGAAGATCAATGGTAGTCGGGTTATCTCCAAATGAAAATAGTAAAGGTTAGATTATTGAGCGATTAAGAGATAAAGATTTTGTTGCATTATGTCAAAATAAATTATGAGTTAAATAATTTCTTTGGTGACAAAAGAGATTACACAGTCGCCAAGTCTCCTAAGTAAACCAAGGTTTAAAATGAGTTAGTAGAGGCTTTTGTCGCGGAGTCTCTGAAAGAATATGGGTTAAGAGATTTCATCTAGCGACAAGGAGATAACCGTTGATCAAGAAGTTGATCACGTGGCAGTCACTAAGTCTCACTAAGAAACCATAGTTAAGGGAAAATTTTGGTGACAAGGAGATTACACAGTTGCGAGGTCGCTAGAAACAGAACCAAAGTTGAAGTAAAAACTTTTCTTCGGTGCTAGGATGTACAGTTACCAACCAATAGCAATTTAGAGATTAATGAAAAGTGTGTTAAAGGGTAGGTGAGCTATATGATAGATATCCAATCAGATGAAATTGGATCCTATTTGAATATAATATGGGTTTTTATCAAAAAGCACTCATTCATATTTGATTTCCTGCCACTTTCAAAGGCTATGAATAAATAGAACACAAATTGATTTCACAGCATGAGGAATTGAAGCCAAAAGTGATTGAATTGCAATTGTGTAAATTATGCATTGATGATTTAGGGATAAATAGGGGTTATCATTAATCATTGCTTCTTACCAAGAGTTTATTGTTTTCAGAGTGAGAAATTTACTAAGTTATCAGTGTGTGCAGAAAATAGAGTTTCTCATATTTACAGAGTAAAACAAGCTAATTTTCAGTCTAGAATTTGAGGAATTTAAGTGGTTATCAGTGCTCCAAGACAAATTAAGTGATTCATAATTGAAATTATGTGATCTGGAGATAGATTTGTCTCAATATAGATAAGATAAATTGGAATAGAACAAGTAGGGAAGATGAGTCAAGAAATGAGTGTAGCTTCTACCAGTGGAAGAAGTGGTTATGCAGATGATGACATGAAAGGGAAGCGAAGCTACTCGGATGAATTCATCACTTTGTTTCCTAGATCAAGTCAAAATAGAAAGGTAAATGTCGATACTCTCGTAGATGATTTGAAATACATTAGGGATGCTAAGACTCTAGGCTCTTATGATTATTCCATTTTCAATTACTTCTATAATTATAGTGATGAAGCTGTGCCAATTTCAAAACCATGGACCTGTGGACTAGCCAAATTAATAGTCCCTGAGATCTTTATAGATGCTGATTTTATTTTAGAAATGGCCAGTAGGTATGATGCCCTAACCAAGACTATAAAAAGGGGTGATGGGAAAGCCCTAGTAACCCTAGATAGGAACTCATTCATGAAAGCATTCAATGTATATCATCCAATGGCCACAAAGATAAATTTGAAGAGTTTGGAGAATAGGTATACAAGAGAGTCTAGAATTGCATCCAAATTGATCCTAGAGTATCATGTACCAAGAAGAATGAAGAATTACATTGCACCTATTCCAGGAACTGCTTCCTACTACTACAAGGACCTAAACTTCTATATGAATTACATTTCATATGCATTGTGCAGAGTGTTGGGAAAGGATGGAGGACCCAAGAGAATAACCTCAGATATCCTTATGATGGTCCTAGATATGTAGATCCCTCGTACCAGCACCAATTATGATTATATTCAGTATATAATTGACAAAATGCATCAGGGATTTATTGACATCCAGAACAAGGTGAAAGACCCCAAATTCATGCATTATTCCATTTTAATGCATTTGATTTTGTACTAAAACTTTCCTATCATTAATTGCTAGTATTTGAGGTCTCAGAGGTTTGATCATAATCAGGCCAACCCCATACAATTTTGGTTGAGAGTGTGGAACTACACCTCACGAGAACAAGAATTCTGTGCTTTTGAAAATTGGATAGTATATCCAATACTTAAATGTCTAGGTGTAGACAAGACAAGGCTACCAGTAAAGGTACTGCAACTACTAAGGCCATGCCAATATGTTGATAAGTGGCTAGGAAACCACAACTGGGGAGACTTCTATTATGAGAATAATTTCACTTTAATCAGGGTGTATGGTTGTACTCACCCACCCCATGTCCTACCATTCCATGTGCCACCCAGGATTGCAGCAATGGAATTTATTAGATAGGGAGTACCTGGCTCCTCATAGGAAGGGAACATTCACCCTAGATAGTTCAAAATTTATAATTTGACAATTGGTAAAAGGGAAATAGATCCGGTAAATAATTGGATGAGCCACTACAAAATGAATGTAGCCCTCTATAGATACATTGATACAGAAGGATTTATACTAAGTGCCAAAAAGCTATTGATACCTACCATTCCTTATACAAAAGATCATGAGGAATGTATGGAAGAAGACCTCATTAGGAATATACTAGAGGATGAGGAGGTCAATCTAAGGGCTAACAAGTTTACTAAATTGATGGACTTGGAGAGGCAAGTGAAGAGAAAATGCATTTCTTTTGGGGGTTTCTTCCCAGACTTGCCATATTTGAAAATACTTGATGCCATGGTTGAGTCCCATACACTGTTGCGTAATCAACTTGAGGATGCACTTGAAGTACCAGAAAAGGGCCATAAAGAGAATTCATCATCAGAGTATGATGAGGATAATGATGAGGAGTATTCAGTTCCTATCTCCCCTCCAATAAATCAGGAATTTTTTGAAGAACAGGAAGTTGAGGGAGAGAATATAATTGACCTAACAGAGGTCCCAGAAAGTGAGGTCACTAATGATCCCCCACCAAAGAAACAAAGAGTAGAAGAAGGGGAGCCATCACAGAAAAAGGAGAAGAAAAAAGATAGAATTGGTGCTCTTATCACTGTTGATAGAGTGTATGACCATCAGCTAAGGAAGCAGATAAGAGCAGGAAAGAAGCTACAAAAAGATGATGAAGAGGAGATAGAATTACCTCTTATGACATGCACTGATGAGAGATCACTACATCAGGAGCAATTTTTAAAAGATGATAATTTCATTAAGACAAAAGAGTTCAAAGAGTTTCTCATCTAGAAAAAAAAAAAAGTAGGTTGGTGCACAGGTGCAATTGGTAGGTGGAGATCCAATAACCAGTGAGGCTTTACAAGTATTATAGGATTATGATCCTGATTCAGAACAAATTACACTAGAAGAAGCAAGACAAGTGGTAAAATCTAGTGAGATGTTATTCATAGAAGGATGGGATTTGGCCTCTGCCTTCATTATAGATAAAGTAAGGAAACAACTTGATGTAAATCTATCATTAGAAATATAGGTTGGAGAGATGATCAGAGGATTTGGATACAATCCAAAGTCCCAAGCCCTAGCAATGTGGAGCCTAGCTCCAAAAGAGCAGAAACCATCCCTGTTAAAAATACAAGAAAAAATGGAGGGAGACAAGATCATTTGGTCTATCCAAAATATAAGAGACTTGGAGATTTCCCAAGTGCTCACCCATTTTGCACAATTAAATGAATCCAAGGCTTCCCAAATGTCTGAGAGATTTAAGAAACTGACTAGTGAAACTAGTGTTATAGTCAAGGATAGGGTTTTGGGTCTGATCAATATTAAGGAACAAGAGAAGCTGATTGCAGAGCTAACACAAAAACTGCTTGATATGCCTGAGGTTTCCCCTGCAGAGCACAAAGAGGGAAAAGATGTAGAAGTACAAACAGATGAAACAGAGCATACTGAAAAAGAAACATGGTAGGGTACTCGTAAGAAAAATGAAGTTGTTTTAGGTGCACTAACTCAAATTTTTTAGCATAGGGTAAATATAATAATGCCAGATAAGATTGAAATATTTTATGGAGCCTATGGCGAATTGCCAGGCTTGCAAGTAGAAGTCAACAATTTTGTCCAAATTTTGAACCTGTATTATGCAACATGGCCAGGGAGAATAGGATTGTTTGAAAGGTCGCTATCTTTATAACCACATAGATCATACCTACCAGAGGTGGTAACCCAGGTTGGGGTTGAGATAGAAAAAATAGGGACCACCTTGTCCTTTTTCAAAGGAAAGGCTAATCAGATAGAGGCAAGGTTAAATATGTTTGGGCCTAGTTATAACATATTTGTGCCTCCAATTAGATCAGAGGACAATCAGATCAAGCCACTAGGGGTATGGGGCTCAAAATTTGACACTGTTCTACCTAGTAAAGAGGTTTATGTTTCTGACAAGGGAGAACTAGATATGGAAAGATATAATAAGATTTTGGATGAAGCATTTAAAGAAAAAATAGATTTCAAAAAGTTTATCACAGATGTCAAGAGCATTATGGATGCCAGGTGAGAGAGATAGAAGACCCAATTGGAAAACATACAGAGCTTTGAATGGCCAAAGGAAGAAGATGTTATAGCATGGGACATATTAACAAATCCCAAGAAGAAAAATTTTGTCAGTTTTGACTTGGACATAATGGATGAAGAATAGAAGGACACATGACACCTACTCTTTGAGCACACGAAGGTTAGCTATCATGAAGACTAGTGTAAATTATCCTATAATGGTGGTCACTAGGTCTTGCTACAAATATTAGAAGCTATCTTGAACATATACAGACAAAGGCGCTAAATATCACAAGAAGACAAAGAACAAATCAGATCTTATTCTTCATTTTTGTCCTTCCACTGCTTGCTTCTTTCTTGTCTTTTGTCTTTTTTAGAGTTTAGGGTTAGGTCTTAAAACCATCCAAAGCTTGTAGAATCCTTACTTCTTAAGGATTTTAAGATGGTTTTAGCCTATATATAGAGCTTATTGTAACATTTTGAAAGATGATGGAATATAATTACAAGGCAGACTACTATAATTTTGTCCGAGCCTCTGTACTTTTTGTCTATTGAATGTATTTTGAAGTAGTTAGACATTAATAAGATACATTGCAATCTTTTTTTTTCTATCTTGTGTTGTCTCTTTCATTTCTATTCAAGCTTTTATGTGTTTATTTGTAAGGCAATAATTCTTTCATATGATTCCTGAGAGCTGAATATTGATGTGTAAGATATGATGAACAAAGATATAGGAGTGAGTGGATATTTTGTAAGGCATTCTATCTAGGTTGCAATTATTTTCATTATTCATCTAATTTTGGATTTTCATTCAAGTTTGACTCTTTAGCCCATAGGATCAGGCACTGGTTTATAGTTTTGCAAGTAATTGTTCAATCATCCATCATTTAAGAAAAATCATTCAGTTACATTATACTTATAAAAGAGCATACATTCATAAGCAATTGTACTCACAGAGTATACAATTCAAGTCTACTGATTCCTTCAAGAGAGAATCAAATAGGTTTCCCCTCCTAAGTTAAGAAGAACTATAAAAGGAAGAAGGATGACAATCCTTATTTAATTACTATTTGTAGTTGTCAAAATACTAGTTTGGCTTATTAAGCTTGGTATCAGATTATTCATAGTCACTTGAATAGTTATCTACTTATTGATACAGTAAAAGGCATTCAACAAATTAGTAAGAATACATAATCCACTATAAATTACTATAAAAACTATAATCATTTAAAGGTAATACCTGCCTGAGCTAGTGGATCTCAAAAAAGAAGGATCATATCCAATCCTCATCAATTAGGATTTTCTTGCATATAGAATATAGGAAATATACAAGAGCAAGCATTCATACTGGTTTTAAAAGATACTTGCAAGAAAAATCCCTAACAGGCCCCTATCAAATGTTAACCGAAATATATTGAAGGAAAATCAAAAGAAAGATAATAAAGCTCTTGGTCTTATTCAACAAGGCTTAAATGACACCATATTTCCAAAGGTGTCTAGTGTAGAGTCTTCAAAGAAGGTACACAATAGGCTTGAAACTTGTTACCAGGGTGTATCCAAGGTGAAGAATGTTAAGTTGAAAAACTTGAGAGATTTTGAGAACCTAAAAATGAAACACAGTGAGACCGTGGATTATTTTTTGACTCGGGTTGTGAAAATTGTCAATAAATTAAGACAATATGGAGATGACCTCTCAGATAAGAGAGTGATTGAGAAATTTCTTAAATTCTTACTAAATAAATTTGAAACTGTAGTTGTGCCAATAGAAGAGGTTAAAGACATAAGGAAAATGCATATAGACGAACTGATTGGATCTTTGATTGCACATAAATCAAGAATGACAAGGTATGATGATGATCCATTGAAGAATACTTTCTAAACTCAACTACAAGTTACCATAGGTAGAGGTAGAGGCTGAGGAAGGTTTAGAAATAATGGAAGAGGTGGAAAAACTGTTAATCAAAGAGACAATAGAATTGATTCAGAATCTAAAGATAAATTTCAAAGGAGCCCTTCTAACTTGAGGGGGAGTAACATTAGGAATTGGAAACAAGGAAATCAAACGTATAATAAGTCAAAGGTACAATGTTTTTATTGAAAAATGTATGGTCATTTTTCTAGCAAGTGTTGGAAGAAGCAAGAAAACCCTGGTAGGAAGCCTAAACATGTCACAAAGAAATTTGAAGATAATCATAAACTTGTATTTTTGACCTATAATGCAATCCAAGAAAGGTCAAATGATGTTTGGTTTTTGGATAATAGTTGCAGCAATCACATGACTAGAAATAAAGAGTTGTTTGCCATTTTAGACACCAATATTAAGTTAGAGACAAATTTGGGAAATGATAACAAGGTGGGTGTTAATGATAAAGGAGTGATTACTATGTATACCTAGAGTGATGAATGAAGAACAATAGATGATGTGTATTATGTACCTAGTTTAGAATACAATTTGTTGAGCATTGGACAACCAATAGAGAAAAGCTATAGAATGTTCTTCAAAATAAGGTATGTACAATCATTGATAAGTATCCAAGATAGAACTAATAGAAAGAATAGAGATGAATAAGAATGGAATGTTTCCACTCATTATAAGAAATGAACTATCAAACTGTTTCAATGCTTAAAAACTTAAGAGTTTATAGGAATCGTGGTTATGACACAAATGGGTTGCTTTTCATGCAATGAATTGTCCCTGAGTGAGAAGCTAAATCAGGATGATGGAGAACCTCCTACCTTCATTTCCTCCATCCTCCTATGATATATAACCATTGAAATTTAGATTGGTGAGCCAATCTTTGGCTCAATCATCTTTGGGAAAAATGGGGCCTTATCCTTCAAAGGGATAGAACGAAGGCTAATAGAAACCTTTAATCCATATTCATCAACAACTTGGTACATTAATGATTTCACATGATCTTTAGGAGTGGTAAGACAAGTATTTCCTTCCATTTCCATGTCCAAAAATGTTGACAGCACTTCCATATTTACAAAAGTCTCCTTGAATTGATTTGTGGTGCTTGAGATCTTTTGTTCATTCTCAAGTGTTAGCACATTGTCCAATCACTTACATGCACTTGTTTATGTCTTTCATTATGCTTAGATTTATCAAATAGAAACCAATGGAAATTATTCTAGATCAAAATCTCAAATAATTAAGTTCTTATTAGGCTTTCTCAATGTGGCTTCACATATGTTGATAATAAAGATTTTAAACTTCCTTAACAAATTACACAACTAAAATCACTACAATATTAACAACATGCTCATGTCGAATTCTATCCTTTATTGAATGATGGGAGAGGCTTCAAGTGGGAAAGAATTTTCAAATCTCAAGGGTTCCCTAGCTAGGAATGGATGCCTTGTTGTGGGCTCTGGTTTTGGTGCAGGTCTCGAGAATGTCATGGTGGACGCGGTTAATCCTTCGGCTGGCTCTTCAGTATAAGTTTTGAGTCTGGTGTTCCATGTGTCAGATTCTTCTCTGTGTGGTAAGGAGAATCAACCTCCATGCTAGGCTATCATGGCCTGCTCCTCTCCTATGTTGGGTATAGCCATGATTCCTTCGAAGGAATTTTTGTCTTATCCTTTGCCTCTTGGCCCATCAATGGCCAAAGAATATCTTAGATAATGGGCCTAGCCCTGCTTTGGTGGAAAAGAACTCTAAGGACCCACTAGTGGGGTCCCAAGAAGAGACAAGAACTGAGAATGTTGAGGTCATCCCCTCTACAACAAAAAATTGGTAAGACATCCTAGGATCCAAACAGGCAGGGAAGCCTTCTTCTTCTGCAGAAGCTATGAAGGCAGTTTTCCTAGTTGGTGAAGTCGCTATTTTTGGTCCTGACTCTCTGGTGGATCACTCTATTTCTGCTATGGAGTTCACTCTGGTTGGTAAGTTCCTGGACCCTTGGCCCAATATTGAACTGGTTAGTTCTTTTGTTAAGAAAATATGGTTTTTCAAGGGTGAGGTCAACATAGCTGCATTACCTTTAAGGGGTCTTTAACCTTCGCCTTTTCTAATAAAGAAGATCAGGATTATGTCCTATGTGGGGGTCCTTGGATGTTTGGAAGAATGACTATGGCCTTCTGTAAATGGAATCCAAACTGGGATTACTCTGAAAAAAATTTTAAAGGCCACCCTAGTCTGAGTCAGGTTTCTTGGCTTGCCTCTCGAATACTGGAACAAGGAAGTCTTCAAGGGATTTGCTTCCACTTTTGGTGGGGAGATTCTTTTGATTGATACGATGAAAGAAGCCAAATCCCATTTGGTTTTTTCCATGATCTGTGTCAACATTTTTCAGTTTGAAAACCTTCCATCGGTTATCAACATCAACTCTAAACTGGGTATTTGGAAGCAGGAAGTGGAATTTTGATCCCTTCCCTTTGCCTGCTTCGTGTGTCACAAAATGGGTCATTGGACAAAGAATTGTCCAAAGAAAGTAAAAAAGGACCCTAAAATAGCAGCTTCTGGCCCAAATCCTCCTAAGGATCCCAAACAAATTTGGAAGGAGAATAAGCCTCATGTTTTGGCTAAAGGTGAGAGCATTAACAAGGTTGATCCTATCCTGGAAGGTAGTCAAGGAGATACAGTTGAATCTAATGGGATAGAAAACTTGGAAGAGGGGGAATTTGTGGATTCTGGTACCCATGTCTTGGACTCTCTAATGAAGGAGGTACCTGTGGAGGTTGTCATTCCTATCCAGGCTGATGATATCAACCTCAAGATTTTGTAGTTCAATGAAGAAGGAGCCTTTCTTACTGTTTAGCCGGATAGTGATGCAATGGGGGAGGATTCCCCACCTAGAAATCCTGAAAAGTCAGAGGAGGAGGATTTTTCCTCTACTCCAGATACCCAGTCTGGTAGTGGAGATGTAGATCCTTTTCCTCGTGAAGGTTCAGATAGTTTGTACCTGAATGGAGCTCCCTAGACCACTCATATGGGAAAGAAGCAAAAAAAATAGCAGAGAAAGCTCTCAACTCCTGGTTCAAAGGGAGTGGTTACTCGTAGTAGGACTGATGGGGGATCTAAGGTTCAAAGCTTGAAGGTGGACGTAGGATCTCAAAAGAGAACCCCAGGAAGAATCTAAAAAAAAGATATCAGGGAAAGAGAAAGGATATTGCGGATGGTAAGAAAATGACCATCCAGGAAGTCTGCACTCCGATTAAGAAATGAAAGTCATTTCATGGAATATTAGGGGGTTGAATGCCTCCCACATGCAGGATACACTTAGGAACTTGGTAAGAGATCATAAACCTGATATCATTCTTGTTTAGGAAACTAAGATGGTAAAAGATAAGGTTGAAAGAATTAGAATCTTCAAAAATAGTGGTGTTGTTGGATCCAGCTATCATGGAGCCTCGGGTGGTATTATTTTCTTTTGGAACCAAAAGAATATTAGAGGTGAAATTCTAAATAATGATGTGAATTGTTTGACCATTAAATTTATCCACATCAAGTCTGATTTTGAATGGGTTACTACTAATATCTATGCTCCCAACTCCAAAGCTGGTAGGGCTAAATATTTGAAGATTGTTGAGAATCAAAGGCTTTCTTTTAGTGATTCTCCCTGGCTGGTTATGGGATATTTTAACATTCCTCTAAAAGATAATGGGAAGTTTGGAGGGGTTGATAGCTGGAGTCAATTGGAGGGTAGAGTTGAGCTCATGGATTTTGTAAATAGACACGATCTTGTTGGTATTGATCCTCAGGGTGTTAATTACACTTGGTCTAATAGAAGAGTGGGATTGGACCTTATTCGGGTTCGTTTGGATCATGTCTTGATCTCTGGAAGCCGGCTCAATAGATTTTGATGCTCTCTTTCCTCTATCATGAAGGTCAAGGGTCAGATCACTTCCCTCTCTCTTTTGTTTATGATCCGATGAAGGTAAAGGGAAATTTACCCTTCAGATTTGAGAAAATGTGGATTGATCATCTGGAGTTAAAGAAGAGAATTAGGGATTGGTGGAGTGTTAACAATCAAAGGTCTGCTATGTTTCGGGTGTCTAAGAAAATCCAGTATATAAAAATAAATATTAAATCTTGGACTAAGGAAGTGTTTGATGACATCTTCAAAAGGAACTTGATGTTATTCCAGACACTATCCAACAGATAGGTATGTCTCAATACCTTAAGGATAGGGAGATGACTCTTTTGGCCAAAACTCATAACATCATTTTTAAAGAGGAAGTGTACTAGAGACAAAGGTCTAGATCACTTTGGCTAAAGGCTGGAGATAAGAACATCAGGTTCTTCTACATGTCTGCCTCCAAAAATAGAGCTTCAAATAGAATTTCCAAACTCGGGTTGCTTTCATGAATGGTTAGTAATGAAAAGAATATTTCTTTGGCTATGGTTGACTTTTTTCCCTCCCTTCTTTCCAAAGATCACTCACTTTCCATGGTTAATCAAGCCTTGCTTATTGACTCTATCCCTTCCTTAATGGATGATGTTACTAATAAGAAGTTGACTGACATCCCCTCCTTAGAGGAAATCAAGTTTGTTTCTTTCTCTTTTGAGGGTGACAAGTCCCTGGGCCTAGATGGGTTTCCCTTGTTTTTCTTTCAAAAATTCTGGTACATTGTGGGCCGCAATATTTGTAATGTTGTAAAATAATTCTTTGGGTCTAGAACTATGCTTAAATAAATTAATGCTACTTTCATTTCCTTGATCCCCAAGTCTCCTAGTGTTGATTCAGTTGACTCCTTTAGGCTGATCAGCTTATGTAACTGGGTGTATAAAATTTCTTCCAAGGTTCTCACTCTTAGATTATCGTCTATCTTTTCCCATATTATCTCCCCCCAGTAGAGTGGTTTTTCTCCAGGAAAGAAAATTATTGATTCAATCATGAAGGTGCATGAGTTCATTCATTCTACCCATTCCTCTTTCAACCATGGTTTCCTATTGAATCTCGATCTCTCGAAGGCTTATGACTGGGTGGACTGGGATTTTTTCATCAAGATTCTCCAATCCTTTGGTTTCTGTGATAAATTATTGCAGCTTGTTTCCCAGCTTATTATTACTTCTATGGTTGCGGTTATTGTGAATGGCTCTTCTTCCCATTTCTTCAAGCCTTCCAGGGGGCTCCGTCAAGGTGATCCCTTGTCCCCCATTCTCTTCACTATTCTAGCGGAGGGTCTTGGTTGTTATTTTCATAAATTAGCTATTGATGGATCTTTAAAGGGACTCATTCCTTCCTCTGCTTCTAGGCCTTTCTCCCATGATAAATTTGTGGATGACATAGTTATTATGGGTTCTTCTACCATCCAAGAGGCTAGAATGATAAAATAGGCCCTTTCTATTTATTCTCGGGCCACTGGTCAAATTGTTAACTGGAATAAGAGCTCTTTGTATTTCATTAATATGCTAGAGGAAAGACATAATATAATTGCTAGAATTATTGGGTGTGATATTGGTGCTTTGCCTGTCACCTACCTTGGTCTCCCTTTGGGCTTGAAACCTCTTGACTCCTTTTGGGCAGGTATTGTAGATAGATTCAATAAGAAATTAGCTGGCTGGAAGGGAGCTCTTTTAACTCAAGCAGGTAAACTTCAACTTTTGTTCAAGCTTCTCTATAGAGTCTCCCCATCTATGCCTTGAGTCTGTTTAAAATCCCTGGTAAAGTTGCAAATATTATAGATTCGATTTAGAGAAATTTTCTTTGGACAAGGGTGGAAGAAAGAAAGAGATTGGATTTAGTTGCTTGGGACAAGGTTTGTACTCCGAAGAAGTGGGGAGGTCTGGGGATCCGCCCTTTAAGAGTTACAAACCAGGCTCTCCTGGCTAAGCAGATCTGGCGAATCCATGGTGAGAAAAAAGAATGGAATGAAATTATTCACAACAAATATCTCTACTCCTTCCCTCATTTATCATATTTTATGATGTCTAATGTGAAGGTGCATGGCTCTTTTATTTTGAATTGTATCCAACAAGCTAAGGAGACGGCCTTCAAGGGTACTAAATGGATTTTGTGTACTGGCAGGAGAATTAAGTTCTTGGAATATTGTTGGCTTAAAGATTTTCCTCTGAATTCTATTCCTTCTCTCCAACCTTTTATTGATATATGCATTTAGAGATTTGGTACTTGGGCTACAGATTACTAGGAGAACCAGTCCTGGGTTGATCTTTCTAATGTAGTTTTTTCTCTTAAGCCCTTGATGTTGGATCTGAATGTCTGGAAAGTAGATTATACCAAGGAGGATAACCTGATTTGGGGAATGCTCCCTTCGGGAGTCTTTTCTGTTGCTTCTAGCACTGAGATTTTTTTGAAGCCACCGGATCCTCTTCCCTTTTGGGTCCAGGTTTGGGATAAACGGCTAATTCCTACAATTAACATTTTTTATTGGCTGGTTTTGTAGAATAAGATTATTACTATTGATAATCTCCAAAAGAGAGGTATGATTCTTCCTAATAGATGTTTTCTCTGTAAGAATGCTGAGGAATCGGTCTTCCATATGGCTATTTACTGTCGATACTCCAGGGATGTTTGGTGCCTCACCTTGCAATGTTGGAAGATTTGCAGGGTTTTCCCAACTAATATGGAGAATTTTTTCATCTAGTGGAGAAATGTTGTGGTTCCTATGGATAGGTTGTTGTGGGACATCATTTCCCCTCATGTTATTTGGAAACTATAGCGTGAGCGCAATGACAGAGTGTTTAGAGATAATGCCCTGCCTCCGGTGGTGATTACTGAAAAGATTAAGAGAAGCATCAAGGAGAATTGTAATGTCTTGAATGGAGTTAAGCTTGATTTTAATGCTAGAGTTGATACTAGCACAAAAGCTAAATCCTCCTCCCACCAGGAGAATTCCATATGGCTTTCTCCCACTCCTCGATGGATTAAAGCCAATTTTGAGAGTGTGGAAAAGGGTAATTTGGGCCCTACCAGTTGTGGTGGTATAATTCAGGATGACATGGCCAACTGTCTTTCTATCATGGTACTCCTTATTGGTGTCCAAACCAACCACGTGGTGGAGGCTATGGCTCTCCTTCAAATATTAAAAATTATTAATGAGGAAATGCCCTCGAACGTGTGGATTAAATGTGATTCGATGAATATATTAAATTCCATAAAAGGAATCATAAATCCATCATGGTATATTAAGGCTATTACTGATGAGGCTCACATAATCATTAATTATTTCAAGAATGTCATTATTTTTCATAACTTCGGGGAGGTGAATTGTACTGTGGATGCATTGGAAAATATTGTTATTAAGGCCGAGGACATCATGACCTGGCATAGTGGTAGTGATTTGACGGTTGAGTTGAAGGCCAAGTTGGCATTTGATCTGACTCACAACAAAAGAGAAGATTTGGAAAATCTCAAAAAGCTTTGATGAAAATATGCAAGTCATTAAACGCAGTTAAAAGGGTTACAGAAAGTCTTATCTTTCCTATTCTTGCTAAGTCCAGACACACATATACTTTCACTTTTATCAATTTGAATTTAGCTATTATTCTCTATCTCTATTTTGTTTCTGTCATTGTTGTTGAGAGTCTGTTCTTAGAGGGCATCATGGGTGGTGGGCTTAACCGTAGGGAGCCAAAGAACTGTAAAAAATGGAAGAAATATACTGATGTTTGGGATAAGCTCAACACGGGTGGCCTCACTACCTACATGGAGCACCTTCATGGATCTAAAGATGAAGTCATGAAATCTAAATTGTTGAGAGATGGAAGAATGGTACTGTGGTTATTGGGGGAATGACCGTTAAAATTACCGAAGACCTTATTACTGAGGTAACTGGCTTGAATACCAAGGGCATGAAGTTTTATAGAGATAAGAAGATATCCCAAAAGGTTATCCAGCACTTCCCAAAGGACAAGGCAGAGGATGAAATTCTGGTGAAAGATTCTGGGGGATGTTATGATGTCGACTCCATCAAGGAGTCTGGGCAAAGGTGCTTACTATTGTAATGGAGTATATCTCCCTGGATGGGAGGTATAAAAGGGCTCACTCATACCATTTTGTGTTGCTTTGTCATTTCATACATAAGGTCAAGGTTTCATATCCTTTTTACCAAGACAGGATCTTGGAACTCTCAGACTTCATATGTCTTGGATAAAGATGAAAATCCAAGACAGGATCTTGGAACTCTCAGACTTCAATGCTACTATCAAGAAGGTGTTTGAGGCTAAGATGGATGTGGAGGGAACTCTTCTAGAGTTTGGCTAGGTCTTTTTGTTCCCCTACTTTTTTACTGGATCATTTTTTGATTTTCAATTGTTGGGTGGTTTAGCTGGTTTCTGGTTTTTGTCTCTGGTTTTTTGTGTTGGTCCTAGGTTTTGTGGGCTGGGTTTCAGTCATGTTTCATATTAGTGGACTTATCGCCTATTTTTTTTGTAATAGTTGTAAGGGGTTTCGGGTTCCCCATAAAACCTATTTTTACCAGCAATCAAAAATAAATTACACAACTACCTTGAATTGCACAACACATACAAAATAAAGCATTCCAAACCTCTATACCATCTTTCTTATTGACTATCTTTGCATTCTATTTTAATCACAAATCCCCTTTTCTAATATAAAGAAAACAATCCCGCAACCAATGCAAAAATAGATAGAACTATTCTTCCAGTAGGGCTGCCAGCGCAGAATAACTGGCTCTCCTTCCAACATGGCAGCCAACGCTCTTCTTCCTCCAATAGTTTCAACACCACAAGAGACCGACCTCCATCACAGACACAAAAATAGAGTTGCTCTGATACCACATGAGAGTGCAAGAAGACAAAAGGAGAAATATAACTTGATGTATATTATTGATGCAACCACAACCTTTAAAAAGGTAATACAAACAACTACTTGGAAAGTTCAAAATGATCAACAAAGATAATCATTGACAGTAACAAAGAAACTAACTAAAACATTAATAATTTATTGTAATACACCAACACTGCAAAAAACTGATCTATGCTTATCTTATATGCTTAGGAAAAAATCAAATTTAAAAATCAGATTTATATCCATCCTATCTTTTCTGCACAAAATCTTATCGTTACTTGTCATGTATTGCAAGTAAATTAACCGCATCTGCTCACCGTTGGAAGGGATCTTCCCTATATATGTATCTTTGAGTATAATTGTAATGTAATTTTTCCTGAGAATAGAATCTGCTTGTGTGTTGTAGCACACAATATTTATATTTGCAAGTTTTTAATCAATAAGATTTGACCTGTATGTTGTAGAATTTTGTTTTTTATATGCTCTATTTTCTTTAATATATATGCTTTATTTTGATTATTTTCAGTACTTTGTTTATTGTAATTCTCCTGTTTCTTTCATTTCTATCCCACACTCCTCATGACTTGATTCCTACGATCGTTATGCCTTTGAATCGCCTCCACCTGCAATGTCCTCCCTCGATGATTTCTTCTCTAGCGGCTCCTTCAATAGTGATCGATGTAGAACACAATCTGCCATAAATCGGCTTAGATCCTTGACTTTAACCTAGCTTTGATACCACTTGTAGGTGGGCAGAGACAGAAAGCATAAAACATAAAAAATAGACAGTTATGTTGTTGCACCAAAAACCTTGTATTCAATTGCTTATGCCAAAATAATCTACATAAGCCTCTTATATAGAGGGCTTTAGAAACAAATAGAAGATTGAAGAAATAGTTGACATAAAATGTACTTTCTAAAAATACCTTAGCAAAGCCGACATAATTAAAATAAAAGTCAAACATGATAATATATATATGACAGAAATTACCAAAACCTTCTAACATCAAAATGTATTCATGCTATATTATGATAGCTTAATTTGTATGGAAACATATAGCACAAAATAATTTTCCATATTTATATCACATAAGACATGCATAACGTTTATGGTTATATAATATTTACACTATTCCCAATATACACATGTTAAGCAGTTTAACATCAACATTAGGAAAAAAAAAATTGAAATATTATTTATAAAACTCGTTTCAGATTCAACTTAGATTATTTCAGTCCACTACATCTATACTGCCGCTTCATTATTCAAAAGATTCTTTTACGAAGGGAGCCAATTCTTCTTTAATATCATGCCAAATCTCCTTCGTTGCAGCTGATTTCTTTTTGGGGCTACCCAAAATTTAATTCGTACTAGCTAATTCAATTTCAGAAACACTTGAAATGTTCTTCGTTGCCTCTGATTCGTTTTGAAGATCACTCTGAGTATTCTCCACTGTAGCTGGATCTTGTCCAGTACTCCTCTCGGCTACTGCTAATTCCATTTCAGCCAAAGCATTTTCACGATCTTTCACTGCATCTAATTGTTTTTGGCGGTCAATTAAATTATACTTCGTTGCATCTAACTCCTCCTTCACTCTATTTAATTCATTTTCACGAGTAATCAAAGTCCTCTTCACCTCATCTAGTTCAACATTCCTCTTGGCTACTTCTAAATTCGTGTCTGACTGCATTTCTACCTTCTTGGTTACAGCAGAGTCGGACTGTTCCCCACATCCCATATGGGCCAATAAAACCCACACTAGACTGAGAAACTCTCCTCCTGCAGCCAAGCACTCTGCATGAAATATTGCTTTATTGTACACTGCCATGTATATTAGCAACTGACCCCAGTACTGCGCCAATAAATCCCAACGTTTTTCTTCTTCTTTACTCAGCATCTGCTTAGCTAGTTCTGCCGCGGAGCCTAACAGATTATCATTGCAGCCTAACAGATATTCAGGAGTTTTCTCAGAAATACTGCCCAATGTAAGTTTTTCCAGAAGTTTGTTCACAAGTTGCATGTAAACAATCCTTGCCATCTTGGGGTGGAGAGGCAAAAGATGGGGGCGTGACAGCAGCAGATATGCACAGTATCTCGACAGTATTCTACTCAACTTAACATTCTTCTCAGTGATCTCCTTCTGTTGGGCAGATTTTTTCTCTGCCTCTTTCTTTTGGAGGAATTCTTCCTCAGTCTCGGTCTCTTTCTTTTGGAGCAATTCTTTCTCAGTCTCTGTCTCATTCTGTCGGGCTGATTCTCTCTGCCAGTCACATAAAGTGGTAGCTATATGCCATATCAGAATGACCTCCTCCAGATTCTTATGCGGCTTCAAGACCTCCCGGATTTCAGTTTCCCTTTGAAACAGATCATTCTCGAAGTTGTAAATATTCTGTCTGCATTCATCACTTTTAGACCCCGTAGCACATGCCTTTTTGAGAATTTCATAAATGAAGTCTTTGAGATCATCTTCGACAGGCACGTTGTGGACATGCTTTATCTCGGTGTACCAGCTTACTATAAATCTCTCTGGCTTGGGGAAAAGTCCAGTCATCTTGCACATTATAGGAGACCAATTAAGCCAAGTCTCTATCAGGCAGTGTTGTGGAATTTGATTGCTCCAGTATCTATTTCCTGCAATAACCTTTCTCAAACATCTATTTTCACCAACAATCTCACTTAAAATTTTATTTCCTCTAACAATAAAATCCTGAAGCTTGCCTACAAGATCCATGGTTATCTTTATCACCTGAAATCTGCACCACCCACCAATATGGCTTTCACGGCGCCTAGATGCCACAACATAAGCACAAATTAAGTGGACCCTGGTCCAGTCGGACACTACAACTCGCCATATCTGTAAGACCTCAACCACAAATGCTGCTGAAACGACAACGTTTGTCACCGTCCTTTGTGCTTGTCTGGAATCTCTCTCTCTCAAAATCATAAATCCCGCCGCTCCAATGAGGATGGTGTTGAGAAAACGCACTGCCATCCCCCACCTAGTGAACCCTGCGTTGCTGTACTTGGAGAAGACCGCATCGTACATGAATTTCAATTCCATCTCTACAAGTCCGAATGCCTCTCCTCCACTAAACTTACCCCAAAAAGCTCTGGTCTCCTTCAAATCCCCTTCAACAAAATACGAACTCCCAAATCTCTGCTTATACATTTTGAACAATGCATGGGAAACACAGAGATCGTAGCCTCTACCACTAATACTAGCTCTCTCTACATCTTGAATAGTTACTATCTCTCCTCCTTTTGTGGAAGACCCCTTTAACCCTTTCGGTGAAGACGAGGCCTGCTCCTCTTCTATCATTCTCTCCACCTGATCCTCTCCCATTACAACATACTTCCACTTTTCTGCAACACTTTTTATATCCATATATTTAGAAATTGGTAGACTTGACAGAACATTTCGAAGATAATTACCATACCTCAACGCAAGGGTCCTCTCTGCATACTTAATTGATCCTACAAGCAGTAGAAGAATAGCAGCAGTCAATGGATAAACTTTCAGAAATGATGCATATATGACATACACAGCCATGGAAACTCGATAAACCATGTTGAATGCATGTCTCAACCAGAGCTCATTGTCAGCCATGGAATAAGCAGTTATAGCATCCGGCCCTCCCAGATGCATGAGTAACAAAGGAGCCCATATTCCATACATCTCCCTCCGAGCGCTTTGCATCATGGTCCCAAGTGCAGAAATGGCCACAGCATCCGCAGAAATGTAGGCTCCCCAAACCATAAAACGCAAAAGACCACTTGAAGTAAGATATCTGCGTGCACCCAGAACAACCAAAACGAGCTGCAACGTCATGCTAGTGAGTACTAGAATCCTTATCAACCATTCAAGTGGAACACGCAGCGCAAAGTCTTGCAGCGCAGTTAGCCCTAAATAACTTCCGGCGTACATTGTTTCCCAAACAAGAACAGACAAAGGTAGCTCAAAAGAAAATTCAAAGAATGCACTCCCTGATTCTAAGGCTAACCTGCAACTTTATAAATGCCATTTTGATTTTAATAGCACACTTTAATCTCAATAACCTTCGTAGCGAGGTCAAGTATAAAGATACGCTGATTTATTTCTCAAAGTAACATTGAATACTGTTCTTTTTTCTTTATGATTGGAATGTGTTATTGCTTTTTATTTATCAATCCCTATCATACTCTTTTCTATTATTATTATTCATTTTGATGATGGATTGTGAGTATTATTCATTTTGATGATGGATTGTGAGTGTGATCTGAAAGATTGATGTAAGAAATATTAATACAATCTAGTATAGAAACAAAAAAAAGAAGAGTATTAATGATTTGTAGAAACTTAATGTCATTAATATTGAATACTGTTTTAAGTAGTTGAATTTTTTTTATATTTGTAATTTTGTAATCATCAAGTATGATTATTTTAATATATATATTTTTAATATGTGTAATATTATTAATTATCTTTGATCAATTAGTGAAGTTAAATGGTTCTCAATCAGTCCAGCAGAGTCAAGTCTTATTGATTACAAGACCTCAACATCTTAAAAATGAGACCCATATAATGTCCCTTCAGTCTTCACTCCCAACAAACTGTTAAACTTTTGAACTTTTAAATATTCCAATGCAATTATGAAGTTCTCTATCATTAAAAAGAAAAAGCTAAAGATTCCAATTTTATTTTTCATTCAAATAACCAAGCAAAGTATCATCTTTAAAATAATTCACCTGTCAAGATTGTTTGATTTAGAATTTTAATTTTTTTCAACAAAACAAGGTGAACGATTTCAAAAGAATCATAAAAAGTTTGAGACCAAAACAAAGTTAAAGGCTTCGCCCTGAAGGTAAGCATATAGTTTGTTTGGATAGATAAGTTCAAAGAAAAGGTGTTTTACAGATTTGAGCACAAAGGACCCACCTAAATATGTAAATGGTGTATTAAACTAAATCAACTCTTCATCGTCAAAATTCATCTAAGCTTTTCATATGCAGGGCAGAGGTCGTAAAATTGGTATCCTCTTTTTATTTTTATTTAGGAAACTTTTCTTTCTTAATAGTGCCTTGTAAAGTTAAAAATTATACATAACCACTAGATACGTATATAATTGCAATTAGAATTTTTTTCAGTTTAATTACTTATGTGTTCTTGAAAATTAGAAGACACTGAGTTTATAAATAATGTGTTTTTTATATAATTATTTCAAATTTTTATTTAGAATTTTTTATTATGTCAAAAATAAGTTCACATGTTTTGGATAGATTTGTGATCATAGTGGTGTATTTACATTAGATTAGTCTTAGCATCCCATAACATTATATCGTATAACTTAGTTTAATATGTGTTTCTTCAATTTCTTTCTTTAAAGCTAAGTACTAGGTGTAGTAATAAGTATGTTGTTATGTTGTCATATAAACAAGCTGTGATGACTATGTCTTGATCAACTATTTGAAATTGAACAATATCAAATATAATACATAATTTCTTAAGATGTAAATTGTCTATAATTTTTTAATTAAAAATATCAAAGTGTCTTACTATTGTTATCTTATCTAAAATGATTGAACTCTTGATTTATGGATATGAAGATGAATAGAATCAATGTGCATTGGATAACTTTGAATACTAGCACATATCATTTGTCAAAGGTACATTTAGTTATTTAATGTAGAAAATTTAAAGAGGCCAATTGATGAAATTTGAATTTGGAATTCCTAATTGAAAGGGACAATTTTGTGCCTAGTAGGTTTTCTATGTGTAAATGGATAAGTTAGAACTAAATGTCCACGGATACATGTATTTGGAAATAGATAAGAGCTTGGGGAATGAATGCAACTTCACAAAACATCATGTCATTTAGTTACATGTGTGTATTAAGATAAAAGGTCAAAATCACAAAACTAAATGGGGAATGTCATGGGTGCACAAATTTTACCAACAAACTTTCACCCCACATTGTGGTGCATGTGAATATTACATGAACATCTATCTCAAATTATGAAGCAACTCATACAAATGAATTTAAGTTGAATTTGTAAAGGAGGGGATTCACCACTCTCAAGATGACGAGGTCTCAAGGAACAAATAGCCCTCAGTTACCTTAATGCTAAGTGCCCAAATGAACTGGAAATGAAATATTAGAAACTAAATATTGCACTGCATTTGATAAAGAGTGTAAAAATAAAAATGCTTAATAATTATAATGTTTGGCTATGGAGAGAGCCACCCAATATTTAAAGGCCTGATGGAAAGAAAGAGAACAAGAGAAGATCAATACGAAAACAATAAATCAATTAGTCTCATCAAGAATACAATCGAATGCAATGAATTTAAATGGGAGATGCATTGGTTAAGTAGGAAAAAGTGAGACATATGAAGGCATAAGATTATGGAAAATATCTTAATCATATGAAATGATACATTAAGTGATAACTTATCACCCACATAAGGTGGAAAAGTGATAATGCATATGTCAACTGAAGGTGGAAGTTCCACTTAAATTGGAAAAGTGATAATGTGACAAGTCGACTAAAGGTGGAAAAGTTCCTATATAGTTCCAAGTAAACTTAAGTAACATGTGTACTTAGGACCTAGGAGAATAATTTACTAGGTTAAAAAGTCAAACACACCAACACCGTCGCTCCCCCCTTTCAGTGTGACTTAGGGAGAATATATGCAAACAAAGAAAGATGTGTCCCAACTAATAGGCTAGTATATTAGGTACTCATGTTAAAATACAATGTAATCTCTTGCGAACGGAGAAAAGAATAAAGCCTAGAGAGAAAAAATTAATCCTTCCCAAAGATAGATGAAAGTACAAAATACTTTCAAAGAAGGATGAGAAGGATAAAATCCCAT
>MU228157.1:2835849-2860311 GCA_018584345.1 Thuja plicata | reverse complement strand
GGGGCGACAGAAAGGGGGGTGATCCTGGGCCTGGTGGGGATGGTGGGATAGTTGGGACTAGGGGTGGGCATGGGATTGGTAGGCATGTTGGTTTTACTATATTCGTTCACCTAGAACTACCAAAATAAGTTGCAATGTCATTCTAGTGAGTACTAGAATCCTTACCAATCATTCAAGTGGAACACGCAACACAAAGTCTTGCAGTGCAGTTAGTCCTAAATAACTTCTGGCGTACATGGCTTCCCAAACAAGAATAGACAAAGTTAGCTCAAAAGAAAATTCAAAAAATGCACTCCCTGATTCTCAGGCTAACCTGCAACTTTATAAATTCCATTTTGATTTTAATAACACACTTTAATCTCAATAACCTTCGTAATGAGGTCAAGTATAAACATACGCTGATTTATTTGTTAAAGTAGCATTGAATATTGTTCTTTTTTTTTCTTTCTAATTGGAATATGTTGTTGCTTTTTTTTATCAATCCCCATCATACCCCTTTTCTATTATTATTATTATCCATTTTGATGACGGATTATGAGTGTGATCTCAATTATTCATTTTGATGATGGATTATTAGTGTGATTTGAAAGACTATATGTAAAAAATATTAATACAATCTAGTATAGAAACAAAAAAAAAGAAGAGGATTACTGGTTTTTAGAAACTTAATGTCATTAACATTGAATATTGTTTTAAGTAGTTGAATTTTTTTATACTTGTGTTTTTGTAATC
This sequence comes from Thuja plicata, assembly GCA_018584345.1. Taxonomy (NCBI): domain Eukaryota; kingdom Viridiplantae; phylum Streptophyta; class Pinopsida; order Cupressales; family Cupressaceae; genus Thuja; species Thuja plicata. Next base: position 2,859,579 of record MU228157.1, on the reverse strand, counting down.
ATTAAATGTGATTATTTCAATATATATTTTTCTCATATGTATAACATTGTTAACAGTCTTTGATCTATTGGTGAAGTTGAATGGTTCTGAATCAGTCCACTAGAATTAAGTCTTATTGACTACAAGACCCCAACATCTTAAAAATGAGGCTCGAATAATGTCCCATCAGTCTTCACTCTCAACAAACTCTTAAACTTTTAAATATTCCAATAAAATTATTAAATTCTCCATTATTCAAAAACTAAAGATTCCAATTTAGTTTTTCATTCATATAACCCAGCAAAGTATCATCTTTTAAATAATTCACCTGTCAAGATTGTTTGATTTAGAATTTTTTTGTTTAAGGGAAAAGAAGATGAACAATTTCAAAAGAATCATAGAATGTTTGAGACTAAAACAAAGTTAAAGGCTTCCCCTCGAAGGTAAGCATATAGTTTGTTTGGATATATAAGTTCAAATAAAAGGTGTTTTGTAGATTTCAGCACAAAGGACCCACCTAAATATGTAAATATCTTATTAAAATAAATCAACTCTTCATCATCAAAATTTATCTAAGGTTTCATTTTTTTTTTCATTTAGGAAACTTTTCTTTCTTAACCTATTAGTTGTAAAGTTAAATTATACATAAGCAACTAGATATGTATATAATTGTAATTATAATTTTTTCAGTTTAATTAGTTATGTGTTCTTGAAAATTAGAAGATATTTGAGTTTAAAATAATGTGTTTTTTATATAGTTATTTTAAATTTTTTATTATGTCAAAGATAATTTCATATGTTTTAGATAGATTTGTGATCATAGTGGTGTATCTACATTAGATTTGTCCTAGCATCTCGTAACTTTATATGTATAACTTGGTTCAATATGTATTTTTTTGCTTCGTCTCTTTGAAGCTAAGTACTAGGTGTATTAATAAGTATGTTGTTATGTTGTCATATAAACAAACTATGATGACTATGCCTTGACCAACTATTTTAAATTAAACAATATAAAATACAATACATAATTGATTAAGATATAAATTATCTACTATTTTTTAATTAAACAGAGTGAAGTGTCTTACTATTGATATCTTATGTAAAATGATTAAGTTCTTGATTTATGGGTATGAAGATGATTAGAATGAATGTGCATTACATAAATTTGAATGCTAGTACATATCATTGGTCAAAGGTATATTTAGTTATTTAATGTAGAAAATTTAAAGGGACCAATTCATGAGATTTTAATTTGGTATTCCTAATTGAAAGGGACAAGTTTGTGCCTAGTAGGTTTTTTATGTGTAAATGGATAAGTTAGAACTAAATGTCTAGGGATACATGTATTTGGAAATGGGTAAAAAACTAGGAGAATGAATGCAACTTCACAAAACATCATGTTATTTAATTACATGTTTGTATTAAGATATTACCTCAAAAAAGACACAAAACTAAATGGGAATGTCATAGGTGCACAAATTGTACTGCCAAACTTTCACCACATTGTGGCGCATGTGAATATTAAATAAACATATATATCTCAAATTGTGAAGCAACTCATACAAATCAATTTGAATTGAATTTGTAGAGGGGATTCACCACTCTCAAGATGACGAGGCCTCAAGGAACAAATAGTCCCCAATTACATCAAAGGTAAGTTCCCGAATGAACAGGAAAGGAAATCTAAGAAAATAAATTTTACGTTACATTTGTTAAAGAGTATAAAAATAAAAAATCTTAATAATTGTAAGATTTGGCATGGAGATAGCCACCCAAGATTTAGAGGCCTAATGGAAAGGTAGAGAATAAGAGAAGATCAATATGAAAATAATAAATGTTTTAGTCTCATGAAGGATGCAATAGAATGTAACGAATGTAAATATGAGATCCCTTGGTTAAGTAGGCCAAGGTGAGACAGAGGAAGGCATAAGATTATGACAATTAGCTAATCTTATGACATGATACATTAAGAGATAATGTGTAAGCCACATAAGGTAGAAAATTGATAATGTGGTATGTCCACTGAAGTTGGAAGTTCCGCTTAAAGTAGAAAATTGATAATGTGATAAGTCCTCTAAAGGTGGGAAAGTTCTTATATCGTTCTAAGTAAACTTAAATAAATGTGTATTTATGACCTAGGACAGGAACTTACTAGGTACAACAATTAAACACACCAACACTCCCCCCCACCTCACTCCCTTAAGTGTGACTTAGGGAGAATGTATGCAAACAATGCAAGATGGGTGTGAACTACTAGGCTATATTAGGTACTCATGTTAAAATACAATGTAATCTCTTGCAAACAAAGAAAAGGAGAAAGCATAGAGGAGAAAAATCCCCCCCAAAAAGAGATGAAATTAAAAAATACTTTCAAAGAAGGATGAAAATGATAAAATTCCATGTGAAGAAGAAGTTTCCAACCCCCACCCCCATAACAAAGAATGGAGAAGTCAAGTGACACCCCTTAGAGAGTTTGCAAATGATGATACTTACTCTTAGTGAAGAGTTTAGTGAATATTTCTACAATCTATTATGTTGTAGGAAAATAGTACAAATTAATGACCTTCTCCTATATCATATCCCTAATGTAGCGCATATGGATCTTGGTGTGTTTTTTTCTAGGTGAATCGGGTTCTTCAAATGGCACTTTGAGTGTCATAAATAAGGACTATGGATTGAAAAATATTTAAACCAAACATAGTGAGACTACTCTAAATCCAAATAGCCTCAATAGTGGCATTAATAGCTCCTCAATAATTAGCCTCAGTCAAAGACAGAGCAATATCATGTTGCTTTTTATTGAGCCAAAAATTCAGGCCATAACCAAGATAAAATTTATAGCTGAAAGGGGACTTGTGATCATCAAGATCATCTACCCAATAAAAGTCTATATATCCAACCAAGTCAAATATTTTACTTGTTGCATACTGAATCCTATAGTGTTGAGTGTCGTGTATGCAATGCATGATGTATTTGGAAACTTTCTAATGAAGCTCATCTAGTTCCCACATAAAGCGTGAAACCATGTCTTTGATAGATAATTGACGATTAAGATTCAACGAGACAAATTGATACTGATGATAACAAGGTAGAGCCGACTACTTGATTTAGAAAGACTGAGTGAATTGAGGAGTTGAATGGACTGATTGGGAGTTGACTAATTTCATGATGAATATTGACAAAATTGATTAACCAATTGAATTAAAAGTGACACTCAAGGAGGTGGAAGTAGAAAACATAATTAGCATTAAATAATTATTTAATTGTACATGAAAGAAAAATAAATTAAATAATACTTTTATTTAGTTTTCAAAGAAATAACTTTTCAAAAAATTAAAGTGATCAATTAAATAAAGAATTTATTTTATTATAAAAGACTGTCATAACCCTTCCTGTTTTTGCTCCAACATTTACGGAGAAAGAGGAGTAAAAGTAAATGGTTAAGTAAATAAATAGAGAGTCAATGTTATTTTTAGGAAGGGTAGTTTGTTTTGAAAAAAAAATTAACGAAACTGGAGTTATCAATACATTTGGTGTGGCATGGGAGAAAACGCACAAGGGAAGGGATTAAAGGGAGAGATAGCGGCAACTTGAGTAGGGGGGTTATGGTTCGAAAGAAAAGAATTTGCTAAATAAGGGAGAGGCTGAAACACCAAGGGTACGGGTTTTGGAGAAAACAAAGCGTTGAATAATTTTTTTTTCTTCTCCGAACAAACACAGCAGATGGAATAAAGGGGAGAACACACAGGGCTATTTGATAGCGAGTGAAAGAGGTCAAGTTCCCATTTAAATTCATTTGTGATTTCCTTATATGATGCAAACAAATCATATTCTTTCATTGTATTCACGTCTTGTTTGATATATCATGCTGCAAGTAATTGTTTATTAATTCATTGAGTGTTATCGTTTTACTGGAGCACTCTTTTTATAGAAGTGGTTTTCCTATATAGTTTCTTTGTATGTTTTACTATCTATCTACAATGATTAAGATAGTCCAAACCACTATTTTTCTCTATAAAATTATGCATGCAATGGAGAAATTATTCAATTTTGTTGGACGAGATCGTTTCCATAACATTGGAAACCTTTTGGCTGAGAATTTTTTTCTAGCAGTGATCTTTTAACAAACCCTTTTTCTTTTTTGGCATGATAGCTCAGGTTAGCATTGTCATCTCCCTAGTCTTTCAGTACAAGTAGATGATGATATATAAGTTAGAATAACTAAAATGAACTAGAGATACTTATCAAATGCTTTTATTACCTGGTAGTGAATCAGGTAAACCAGTCATGAACAATAATGAAAAATTTTAGTTATGTTAACCTGAACAAATAGAAATCGTGTAACTACAAAAATTCTATTATATTCTTGCTGTAATCACCTAAAAATGGTCACCTAAACTCTAGACCCCCAATCTCAACAATTAATCAAGAAACCCTAATCTTGATTAAACCTAAGTCCTAAATCAAACAGGCAATTCATCGAATTCAAACTGATCTGACCTAAACACTAGGTCATAATCGATCATCTTACTTGATTAATTAATTAATTAATTCCTAAAATCACATTACATTGGCAAATAAACTTTATACTATTATTTAATTGATATTATGATATATTAATTAAATAAAAATCATAAAATTGTTAATTAAATCAAAAAGGAATTAAGTTAATTATAAAAACATAAATGTGCATTCAAAATCAATTAATGTATTAAAAATTCATATGACATCATCAAATTCAATTGATTGATTATCAAAATGGAAACAATCCAGTTCCACTCAGTTAACTGATTCTCCACTATTTATCATTTTGGAAACATTTCAGTTAACTGTGAACTAATTTTGGAAGTTTCCAAAATAACTGATCAGTCAGTTCACTCAATTGACTCTCTCGACCAGTCGAATCACTTGCACATGGATTGTGCTTCTTCAATCTAATCTAAGCCACTCTTTTTGTTCGATCTCGACCGTCGATTCGAGAGAGATTTCTATAAAAGAGAAACTCTTTTCCTTCACAAAGGATTCTAATTTTGGATTAATGTTATTATGTTGCATTTTTGTCTTAGCTTTATTGCATGTTTTAGCTTTCATTTATCTAATATTGTTGTTTACTTTTATTCAAGCATGCAAACATAAATTTAGAGCACACTTTCAATTTGTGTTTAAAATTGAATATCTCACTTTTCAATTGGTGTTCTAAAACTGAATTTTAACTAGCTTGGATTAACAGCAATCTGCATTTGCATTTGCATTTAGATTAATCAATAGTTTACTCTTGGAATATAGCTTTTTAAATCCTTCGTTTAGGTTAGTGTGTAGTCACTGAGCTTGTAATTACCTGAGAGCAAGCTCATAGTCCTGCCTTCTAGAAGGCAACAGGTCAATTCTTTCAAACATACAAGATGAATTAATCAATATTCATTTATGTATGCAACTGAAGTACAATGACTATGTTCAAGTGTACTGCTAAGTGAGAAGGTTCACTTTTAGCATGCACATTTCTGGCGCCCACCGTGGGATGTCCAAAGGATAACTTTCCTTTGCCTAACATTGACATGATTGTAGACATGACAGCTGGGTATGAAATGTATTCTCTCATGGATGGTTTCTCGGGGTACAACCAAATCAAGATTGCTCTAGAGGATCAAGAAAAGACTGCCTTCACATGTTCCTGGGGAACGTTCTGCTAGAATGCCATGCCTTTCTGTTTGAAAAATGTAGGAGCTACCTATCAAAGGGCAGTAACAACTATCTTCCATGATATGATGCACAAAACCATGGAAGACTATGTGGATGATACCCTTGCTAAATCAAAGAAATGATATATTCACCTATAAGATTTAGGCCTAATCATGGATAGAATGGAAAAGTTTCAATTAAGGTTGAATCCTAAGAAATGTGCATTCAGTGTTACCTCTGGCAAGCTGTTGGGTTAAATTATCTTAGCTAAAGGCATAGAGTTTGATCTTGAAAAAGTACAAGCGATACTGGAAATGTCACCTCCCAAGAACATAAGTCAAATGAGAACACTCCAAGGGAGAATCCATTCTATCAAAAGGTTCATCTCACAATTGTCTAATAGAGCACAACCATTAACCAAGACTCTACGCAAGGGCATTACTTATCAATGGAATGAAGAATGTGACAAGAGTTTCACTCAAATCAAAACATACCTGGAAAACCTGCTAGTACTCATGCCACCTCAATATGGAAAACCATTGATTCTATACATCTCAGCTACCTCAACATCACTGGGGGCACTGCTAGCACAAGAAGATGAAGACAAGAAAGAATGTACTATATACTATATCAGTAGAATATTGGTGTCCTATGAGTTGAATTACTCTATGATTGAGAAAGCATGCATGGCAGTAGTCTTTGCATCTCATAAATTGTGTCACTACATGTTGGCTCACTCAGTCAAACTGGTGGCTAAAATTGACCCTTTGAAGTATCTACTAAGTAAATCTACCCTCACTGGTAGATTGGCTAAATGGATTATGCTTCTTAGTGAATTTGACATAGAATATATTGAGCGTAAAGCAATCAAATGGCAAGAAATTGTAGATCAACTGGTTGATGCTCCACTACACGATAATGAACCAATCAATGCTAAGTTCCTAGATGGATCTATTTTTCACATCACTCATAGATCCTGGGAAATGTTCTTCAATGGATCCTTCACGCAACAAGGTTTAGGTGTAGGGATTTTGTTTATGACTCCTCAAAATTATTCCATTCCAAAGGCATACAAGCTCATGTTTCCTTGTACCAACAACATAGAAGAATATGAAGCACTGGTAAATGGAATCAAACTGGCTCTTGAATGGAATGTTTCTGACTTACATGTCCATGGTGACTCTCAACTTGTAATCAACCAAATCAATGATGTATACCAGACTAAGGATAAAAAACTCATTCCTTATAAATGAATGGTTGATGACTTTAAGAAATATTTCACTTACATCACATTTCAACAAGTCCCAAGGGTATAGAACAGAGTAGCTGATGCCATGGCTACACTAGCTTCATCGCAGCAACAAGAGGGTGATTTCCGCTTTGAGTTCCTAGTGGAAGAAATCCATTTCCCTTCCTACAACTCCCCTGACTCCCAAATAGTCTGTTCTGTCATTGAATAGGAATCCTCCCATTATCACCATGTCTACTCTTATCTATGCCATCAAGTAATTCCTGATGGACTAACCAAAAATAAAAAAATGACACCTCATCTGTAATGCCTCACGGTATGTTATTGTGGCCAATGATTTGTATAGGAGAGGATTAGATGGTAATTTGCTTAGGTGTCTAGAAAAAGAAGAGTCTAAACATGCATTTTCTGAAGTCCATGAAGGAATTTTTGGTTCTCATTCTAACGGTCTGACTCTGGCCCAAAAACTACTTAGAGCAGAGTATTATTGGCCAGATATGGAGAAAGAAGCTATCAGGTTCGCAAAAACTTGTAAAAAATGTCAGCTGCATGGCAATCTTATACACACTCCAGCAAGGGAGCTCTTTCCTTTTATAACACACTGGCCCTTTCAACAATGGGCATTTGATCTCATTGGGCAGATTTACCCCTCATCTTCTAATGGACACAAGTTCATTATCACAGCTGCTGAGTATTTTACCAAGTGGGTTGAGGCGGTCCCACTCATTAAAGTGACAGGACAGCAGGTCTCATTGTTCATTCTGAACTACATCATTTGTCACTATGGAATACCTTCCTCCATCATCACTGACAATGGAGGTCAATTTAAGAACAACACTATGGATGAGTTGTGTGAAAACTTCAAAATCACACAACACTGTTCTTCAATATATTTCCCACAAGGTGATGGGCAGGCTGAGGCCTCAAATAAAAATTTGTTGAAAATATTACATCGTACAGTTAACAAGTCTGGAAGGGTTTGGCACCTGCAGATCAATCCTACATTATGGGCTTACAGAATGAGCATCAGAATGCCTACAGGGGCAACCCCTTTTGCACTGGTATATGGGGCAGAGGCAGTCTTACCCCTAGAGGTAGAAATCCCATCTCTTCAGGTATCTTTGCGTAGACTTGTACCAGATGAAGAGTACAAAGTTTTGAGAATCCAAGAACTAGAGCTGTTGGACGAACGTCAGAAAGTGGCCTTTGATCACCTCAGAGCTTATCAGAAAATAATGTCAAGAGGATACAACAAGAAAGTTAGACCTAGAGAAATTTAGGTGGGCGACCTTGTGTTGAGAGAAAATCCCCACAATCAGTCACATAGAGAACAAAAGGGGAAGTCGGAACCCAACTGGCTGGGTCCTTATATCATTACTGTAGCATTCGGCTCTGGAGCCTATAGACTCTCCACACCTGAAGGAGAACCGCTTCGAGAGCCCATCAACACTCTCCATCTAAAGAAGTTCTACACCTAAGGAATTCTTGGTGAACATCACCATGTACATAGTAATGTCCTAAAAAAATCTAAAAATTGGAAAAAGTCCTGAAAAAATGATCATCTTGGTGAAAACCTAGCAATAGGCGCCTTGATGCATCAATCAAAAAAAATCAAAAAATGGAAAAATACAAAAAAATTTGAAAAAGAAGAAAAAGTGCCTAGGTGAAAACATGGTAAACAGGCACCATGGTAGAAAAAATAGAATCTCTGCTAAGAAGGTGAAAACCTAGTAAGAAGGCACCTCTTGTACTCAGTGCTCCATCTATCAATGCTCAATCTTGGCAATCTTTTGCTTTAGTTTGTACATAGCTTTCAGTCACTTTCATGACACTGTTCTTCTGAGAACCCTCCTGGCTTGAAACTAATCCAGAGTCATAATCGGGGGGCAATCAAATTAGATTTGTCCTCGCAGCATGAGTCAAGTCAGTTATCATCATTTACTACTAGGAGAATGGGTCCCCAATTTGATCACATATTTGGATTACACCGGAGTCAGTAATCTTGTCATTTCTGAAGGACAACTCACTATTAACGCAAACAGGTGTTTCTCAACACCACAATCAACAGTCTTTCTTAACACTATCTTTGGATACATCTGTGTTTCTTAACACACATTGGATATCGCAAACATAAATGATAGATTGATAGAAATCAAACACAAAGCACTCACAAGCACAACGGTGTTTTTCAACACCCCTATACACATACACATTCGAAAACTTTGAAATTGGCTAAAGTATGTTGCACTTCTATTTGTATGTTGTCTATTTTCATTGATTTCATTAATATTTTCTTCGTCTACTACTTTTTGGTGTGGTTCTGATGATCCAACAATGTCAAATAATCAGGGTGTATGTGATAAGAGCTCCTGCATTAAGGCAAAAAAGCCTCACATCCCTCGATCCTATTTATTTGTACGTAAAGGTGAGATTAGAACTATCTCCTTGATTGTTATTGCTCTTCTTGTTTACGCAAGATCACACTCATGGTTATCTTGGCTTTGAATGCCTCGATACAGGTGTACTCTTGCAACATCAATTGGAAACAATGTTCAGGTCATCTCGGCCATTGTGCCTCGATGCTTACATTAGTTTCCCATATCTTATCTGATGAAAGTCATATTCATATTCTTATGTTCGTAGTGGCACCATTAAGGATTGTATCGACTCTGATGTTCCAAAAAATGCTCAATGATGAAAAATTTCAAAGCTAAAGCTCAGTGACTATAGCTTAGGTTGCATTCATGTTAGTCTTGCATTTGCATCTGCATCTGCATAGTGTTGAAATTAGTATAATAACTTTATCTATATCTAATGTGAAGGATCTGAGATTCTAGTTGATTAATCTTATCATCATCAAGTGGTCATGACACCCCTTTGCTAAATCCACTGTCCTGATTCTATTTTTAGGATTGAAATCAAAATTTGGAGCTGACTACTTGCACAACCAATGGAAATCTCTCATGCTTTTCCTCTAATCAATCCATGTATCTTACTTATTGGTCGATCTTGATCAAATAGGACCTCTCATCAAGTACATATTTTGTCCTAACCACGTGGGACCTATTTCTAATCAAATCAGCTTCTTCTTGTTTCATGTTATCAATTGAATTGCTTCTCATCACTAGGGCACCTAGCCATATTTTGATTTCACTCCTGAGGGGGTAGGATCAGGACATCAACATTCCAGTGATCACATCCTCAATCAAAACCCCATCACTTGGGGTATCTCAGCTTCATCGCATCAAATCAAGTTGAGATCATCTTAAATCAAAGGCAACCTAATCAATGGTCTTATATTGTGGTGAATACACTCGAAACCAAACAAGATCTGTCTTATACGGGATATTCATTATTGAAACCAGATACATTGATCAAATTGGCTTCATCGCTTCAAATCAATTCAATTTGCTTGCTAACCAAAATCTCTTAACAGTAATCAGTTTCATTGCTTCAAATCAAACTGGTTATTCATTCAAACCAATCAAAAAGGTTTAAGATTTCTTGACAGATGTTCAGTTTCATCGCTTCAAATCAAACTGAGCATTCTGTTTATATCTTTTGATCGATCTTTGTCCAATCAAGCTTTAAGTCGGTCTTCTTCTTCAAAAGAATAGTTTCATCACTTCAAATCAAACTTCTGGGTCTTCTCGCTAACAAGTCTTTGACTCAATGCACTGATCGCACATCAACTCAAAGAGGGGCAAATGTAATCACCTAAAAATGGTCACCTAAACTCTAGACCCCCAATTTCAACAATTAATCAAGAAACCCTAATCTTGATTAAACTTAAGTCCTAAATCAAACAGGAAATTCATCGAATTCAAACTGATCTAACCTAAACCCTAGGTCATAATTGATCATCTTACTTGATTAATTAATTAATTCCTAAAATCACATTACATTGGCAAATAAACTTTATACTATTATTTAATTGATATTATGATATATTAATTAAATAAAAATCATAAAATTGTCAATTAAATCAAAAAGGAATTAAATTAATTATAAAAACATAAATGTGCATTCAAAATCAATTAATTTGTTAAAAATGCATATGACATCATCAAATTCAGTTGACTGATTATCAAAATGGAAACAATCCAGTTCCACTCAAATAACTGATTCTCCATTGTTTATGATTTTGGAAACATTTCAGTTAACTATGAACTGATTTTGGAAGTTTCCAAAATAACTGATCAGTCAGTTCAGTCAACTGACTCTCTCAACCAATTGAATCACTTGCACATGGATTGTGCTTCTTCAATCGAATCTGAGCCACTCTTTTTGTTCGATCTCGACCGTCAATTTGAGAGAGATTTCTATAAAAGAGAAACTCTTTTCCTTCACAAAGGATCCTAATTTTGGATTAATGTTATTTTGCTGCATTTTTAGCTTAGCTTTCTTGCATGTTTTAGCTTTCATTTATCTAATATTGTTGTTTACTTTTATTCAAGCATGCAAACATAAATTTAGAGCACACTTTCAATTTGGGTTTAAAATTGAATATCTCACTTTTCAATTGGTGTTCTAAAACTAAATTCTAACTAGCTTGGATTAACAACAATTTGCATTTGCATTTGCATTTAGATTAATCAGTAGTTTACTCTCAACATATATCTTTTTAAATCCTTTGTTTAGGTTAGTGTGTAGTCACTGAGCTTGCAATGACCTGAGAGCAAGCTCATACTCCTGCCTTCTAGAAGGAAACAGGTCAATTCTTTCAGACATACAGGATGAATTAATCAATATTCATTTTTGTATGTAACTGAAGTACAATGACTATGTTGAAGCGTACTGCTAAGTGAGAAGGTCCACTTTTAGCACGCACACTTGCTAGTTTTTGTCAAGTGTGTTTCTATTTAGATATTACTAAAACAGATTTAAAGTCAACTAGAATGGAAAAACTAATAATATTTTTTTGTTTGTATAGAGATCATGGAAATCAAGGTTACTGTACTCAGTCATTATGTTGAATCACCTAGTTATTCTGTAGAATTATGATTTTTAGTATATTTTGGAAATGTAAAGGAAGGTGTAGGATGTAGAATCTCAGGAAAGGGTAATTTTATTTTTGCATTACCTGCTAGTAGAATTCTGGTCTTAAAAGTGTTTTGGCCAAAGCTTGGTAACACATGTTTGCTTAAATGTGTATGTTTATATTTCATCTTCCTAAATCTGTGAATAGAATCTATTTAGAAATTTGTGGAAAGTAGTTAAAAATCACAGACATACCAGATTCCTTCTGATCCATCAGTGCCAAGAGACAGACTTCTTGGGAAGGGTTGGTACGCTCTTCATTTCAGGATGAGCCCCGGGGGAGCTAACCACTCCATGGTTGGGTGGATTAAGCCCTTTAACCACACTCTTGTCTCAAGATTTGCATTTGAATAGGAGTTTGATGGCTTAGGAGACCAGAGCATGCAGATGGACAATTGTCTGATGGCATTTATGATGATTATTTTATGGCCTTATGGTCTTGTACATGATGTATTTGTTTTTATCTTTCCATTATGATGTAAGGTATTCCACATAGATGGTTGACATCCTGATATATTGAACATTCTAATTTAATCTTTTATGGAATTATGGTAATTCGACAGTTTGGTCGATTACTCTTGGTTGTATTATCTTCATGTAATATCAAAATGAGTATATGGAAAATAGAATTATATTTTCATGATTACTTGAACTTTTTGGTCAATTAGTCTTTAGTGTTGATCGACTATGACTTTGGAATCGACATAGGAAAAATTTTAGCTTGTTTACCTTATGTGTCTTTTATTGGGAAAATTGGTCTTTACATGTGGTATCAGAGCTATGTTTAAACATTGGGACATGGGTCTTCTATTGCTAAGTTGTGTACTTATGCTTGGTGCAGGAGATAATCTGACACCATGGATACCAGGAATAGTAAACGGGCTAGTTATAGCAATGATTAGAATGGTGAATCTAACCATAGACTTGATCATATTTTGGCTCTCTTAACCCAACAGGGTAATCTCTTGCAGCAGCAAGGAGAGCGTATGGATGATCTTGAACAAGATTTGAGACGTAGACCTGGTGATGAGGAGAGAAGGAAAAGGGAAGAAGATCTGAGACTTGAATCCCAACATAAACAAGAAGAGGATCAGAGGCTTGAGGCTCAAAGGAAAGAAGAAGAGGATAGGAGGAATGAGGAACAAATGAAATGCAATTCTAATCTTAGGGATGCAGTAGTACCCAATAACAGGGAAAGAATAGCAGAGGAACTGAGCAAGGACCTCAAGAAGGTCGTACCTCCTACCTTCAATGGTAATACCATTGGTGATGAGGCTGAGGCATGGATTGTATCCATGGAAAAGTATTTCCATGTTCACAATCTTTCTGGTGAATCTAGAGAAATGTGGGGTGCTTTTCAGTTGACTGGGGAAGCTGGTACATGGTGGAATAATGAGATGGCTAAAAAGAGGGTGCAGCCTGGTGAGATCTCTTGGGATGATTTTCTTGTTCTTTTTCATAAGATGTGGTTACCATAGTTATATTATGACTGGAAAGTGGCTGAGTTCTAGAACCTGATATAGGGGGTTTTGTCTGTTACCCAATATCATGAGAGGTTTTGCCACTTGGTCAAGTATGTACCATAGTACCACCAGGATGAGCGGTTTAGAACCTAAAAAGTTTTTCTTGGGTTACGTCCTAAGATTGGATCTGAAGTTGACCTGCATGAGCCTGAAACTATGGACTTTTCTTTCAGGAAGGCATTAAGGTAGGAGCAGAAACTGCAGCATGTGTCTTCAGTAAAGAGTAATCAGAGAACTAACACCTCTCAAGGATTTAAGAGGAAATTCTAGGACAATCAACCTAGGGATTCTGGATGACAGCATGTTCGGAATATGAGAGGTAAAGGTCAAGGGAATACAGGCAGGAATACCAATAACCATGAGGCTCAATATCATAATAGAGGCAACAACAGAAATGATAACAGGAGGAACAGGTCTGAGGGTAGGAAAGGACCAGTGGGTGGATGCTTCACTTGTGGAGGTGACCATTATGTCAATTCATTCCCTTAGCATATAGATTATAGAGATGGGAAGGGTCCCCAGACTCTGCATCAGATTCATGCAGCAATTGATCGTAGACAGGAATAATTTCAGGCTACCCCGATCTAGTTGGTCAGTAAGCTCTTTGGCCAAAATATTTCTATTTTGATTGATATAGGAGCTATAGAATGTTTATATATGCTAGAGTTGTTTCTCATTTATCTTTTAGACCTGGATATATGTCTAAACCATGGATGGTATAATATGGAAATAGGCTAGAGTGTAAGGTTGAGCAATGTTTAGCTTGCAGTGAGATAGAAATTCCAAACTTTTAGACGCAAGTAAATCTTTATGTAACCCCATTAGGTTCCTATGATGTCATTTTGGGCATCAATTGGTTGACTGAACATAAGGCATTAGTAAAGTGTAAGGACAAGTCAGTTGAATGTCTTGATGATTCAGGTAAACCAGCAATACTTTTGGGTGAGAAAAGACCCTTCAAGCTTAGGAAGATTTTTGCCATGCAATTGAAGAAGGAAAAGAGGAAGGGGTGCATGATGTATGTAGCATATGTCAAATATCTTGACACTCCTCCTAGTTTAGAGGATTATCCTATCTTGCTGGAGTTCCAGGATGTTTTTCCATAGGATTTACCAGAGTTACCTCCAAAGAGGGAATTTGACTTCTCTATTGATGTAATGCCTGGAACCAAGCCCCAATATAAGGCTCCTTATCATATGAGCACCACAGAAATGTATGAGTTGAAGACTCAGTTGACGAAACTCTTGGATAAAGGGTTAATTCACCCTAGTGTGTCACCATGGGGAGCTCCAGTTATCTTCATGAAGAAGAAAGGTGGTACCTTACGGTTATGCATAGATTATACAATGCTTAACAAGGTGACTATCAAGAACAGGTATCCGCTTCCACGAATAGATGAACTATTCGACCAAATGAAGGGAGCAACTATGTTCTCTAAGATTAATTTGAGATCCAGATATCATCAACACCAAATCAAAGAAGAGGACATATCCAAAATAGCTTTCAGGACAAGGTATGGACATTATGAGTTTTTTGTCTTACCTTTTGGATTGACAAATGCACATGCAGCTTTTATGAACTTGATGAACAGTGTGTTCAGAGATTGTCTGGATAATTCTGTTGAGATTTTCATTGATGACATATTGATTTACTCCAAGATCATGGAGGAGCATGAGGAACACTTAAGAATAGTCTTACAGTGACTTAGAGATAAGAAGCTTTATGAGAAGCTATCTAAGTATTCTTTCTATCAAAAGGAGATTCATTACATGGGTCACATCATCGCTATAGATGGAATTGCAGTAGATACGACAAAGATTAAAGCCATACTTGAGTGGCCAGCTCCGCAGAATGTGAGTGAAGTTAGAAGCTTCATGGGACTCGCAGGTTATTACAGGAATTTTGTGGAGGGATTCTCCAAGATTGCAGCACCTATTACATCCCTTTAGAGGAAAGGGAAAATATACGAGTGGACTGATGTATGTGACAAGGATAACTTTAAGAAACCCCCCTCTTGAAAAATATATAAAATCGTGGAGAATCTTTCATTTTATTTTTTAAAAAATTAATTCCTATTGGCGAATCTCTCAATTTTTTGGGAAAACAAATTATTTGTATTGGCGAATATTTTTTAATCACAAATCTAAAGCAATAACCAAAATTTCATTAATGACCACGGAAAATAATTATATTTAAAGAAAAAAGAGTTCTTATACAAAATTATTAGGCTAACTATGAAAATATTTGATGGGTTTAAGGGAACTCAATAGTATCTAGTTGCTACCATTTATTTAAAATATAATCAAATAATCCTCATTGTATTGTGTGAGATAAATGTATCGTTATTTTTATTATTATAATAGGACCCAAATTTTCTTCAGTGTAATTGATTTATCAACAATCCAAAGGAAATTTTAGCCCCAATAAGCGTTACAAATAAGATAGTAACATTTTTGCCTCATGGAATATAATGAAGATCACTAGATTATATTTTAAATCAATAATGACAACTAATATTAGTGACACAACCCTACTATAACTAACTGTTATAATATATTATTGGTGAATTAATTTAGATTTCTATAATAACTGATAAAATTTAGGTGAATTGAATCTAACCATCTATCAAATATTAGGCTAATATTTAAGTTCAATTTTTTTTTAAAATAAATTATTTGGCAATTTAAATATTTCTAAAATAAAATTTTGTAAAAGTTTGGCGATTTAGGTCGCCTTAAATCTTGAATTATTAGCCAAATTTGGATTCTAGAATTTCAAAAATTAGCCAATTGGCGAATATTAGCCACTAAAAAAATCACTGGTATGTGAGGGAGCCTTCCAGTTATTGAAATAGAAACTCACATCCACTCCTATCTTGATTATACCATATCCGAATGGAAATTTCATAATGATTACAGATGCTTCGGGTGAAGGTCTTGGAGGTGTGCTTATGCAAGAGGGTAAAGTAGTGGCTTATGAGTCATGGAAGCTGAAACATTATGAGGTTAACTATGCACCTCATGACTTGGAATTGGAAGCAATTGCGTATGCTTTGGTGATGTGGAGACATTACCTTTTAGGTACGTTGTTTGAGTTGAAAATAGATCACATGGGACTTAGGTATATCTTCACACAGCCTAATCTCAATGTGAGACAGAGACGTTGGTTTGAGTGTCTGAGTGAGTTTGATTTTTGCATTGAGTACATTAAAGACAAGGAGAATAGAGTGATAGATGCTCCTAGTAGGAGAAGACATATTGCAGCTATCTCTACTTCTAGGACACGGTTGAGGGATCACGTGTTGCAGGAGCTTTTAGGTGATGATCATTATGAGATGGTCAAGTCATCCTTGCACATTGATCCATCGGATCACCGTTTGTATGGATACTCTTTTGAGGATGATGGTATTATGAGATACCAGAACATGATGTATATTCCCGACCGAGTAGGGTTGAGGAAGGTAGTACTTGAGGAGATGCATTGCACTCCATTTGCAGGACATCCAGGGGTAAACAAGATGATTGTCGATTTGAGGCCACTATATTTTTGGCCAGGGCTTAAGAATGATGTGCTAGCTTTTGTAGCCCAGTGTTTGGAATGCCAGTGAGTTAAGGCTAAGCATATTCACCTAGCAGGACTTTTATATCCTCGTGATATACTAGAATATAAATGGCAAGTCATCAGTATGGATTTTATCCAAGGTTTACCCATGAAATGACCTAGGCATGATGTAATCTTGGTAGTAGTTGACAAACTAACCAAGGTAGCTCATTTCATTCCAGGGATTTTGAGAGATGGATCCTTGGTTTTGGCCAAAAAGTTTGTTCAAGAGATTTTTAGACTGCATGGTGTACCAGAAACCATTATTTCTGACAAAAATACATGGATGACATCAAGGTTTTGGACAACCTTGAATGCTTCCTTGGGTACACTGCTGAACTTTAGCATAGTCTATCATCCTCAAACTGATGGGCAGACTGAGAGAGTAAATCAGGTTGTAGAGGATTTACTTCGGATGTATTGCATGGATCAGCAATACAAGTGGGAAGAGTATCTTCCATTGGTAGATTTTTCCTATAACAACTCTTACCATGCTTCATTGGGAATGGCACCATTTGAGGCACTATATGGGTGGAAATGCTGCACTCCTATCAGTTGGGATAGAGTAGAGCACAGGATCATTAAATTGGTCCTGATTTGTTGAGAGAGATGGAGGACTAGATGACTCTGATTTGTGCTCGATTAAAAGAAGCAGCAGATCGTCAGAAGAGTATGCGGATGGGAACCGCACTTTCAGGAAGTTCCAGGAAGGGGATAAAGTGTTTTTGCCTATGAGACCACATAAGAGCTCGATTACTTTTGGCAATTCTTCCAAGATTGCGCTGATATATGTGGGTCCTTTTGATGTATTGGAGGTTATCAACCCCATTTCTTACAGACTTTCTCTACCACCCGCTCTAGCCCAAATCCATAATGTGTTTCATGTGTCTTTGTTGAAACCCTATCATCCAGATGCATCTCATATCTTAGACTGGCGTGCATTACAGGTTCAGGATCCGGGGGTGGTGCTAGTGGAGCCTACTTGCCTCGTTGATCAGCATACCATCAGGGTGTGCAATAGAGATGTATTGCAATATAAGTTCCAGTGGGACCAATTCTCTGTTGATAGTGCTACTTGGGAATATGCGGATGAAATGCATAGATCTTTTCCACAGTTATTTGATTAGACTTACATGTGTTCTTATTTTCAGTACTCATGTTATATGCTTAGACATTGATACTATTATGTGTTTTTATTTGGGACTCTTAGCGACAGTTTGGACATTGTTGACTTGGTTGTCCATACTTTTGACCAAATTCATCATGTTTTGTGGTTATGTTAGATGTGTTGGACATTAGTATGGATATTTTGGAAATAATGTGGGTTCATGTGATTTTTATGATTCAAATGTTTTATTTGTTATGTTTTGAGGTGTTTTATACAATCGTATGTTTGGATATTATCGTGGATTATATAATGTTGATTTATATTGCAATGACTTGATAGAAAATATAATAAATTATGGGTGGTTATATGATGTTAGTTGCCATATATGTTATTTAAATATGATTTGGATTTATGGACTAACCTACTGATGATCAATCTAGCGGTTTGATGGATTGATAGGGTTTAAGGCAGGAGTTTGTTTCTGGAGGAGAAGTTTACCTTCTCGATAATGGTTGAACGAAAAATCTGGGTTTTCACACACCACTTAGTATTTGATTATTATACTTTTTATAGATTACTGAGTTTTATTTCTAACTCTGTCTCTAATAGTAAATACATGGTGTCTGTGGAGACTTAAAATAGATTAGAATATGTTATAAGTAAACTTTCAATCTTGATATTTTATAGTAGAATTTGAATGCGGGCACATGTAAAATCTTAAATAATGGAATTTAGATTTGTAATCATGTCAATGTAAATTTATTTATAAATTTCTTTATTTTCTTGGATATAATTGTAAATTTGATTGATTCATCGTGGACGATGAGCATCTTAAGGGGGGGAGGATGTCATAACCCTTCCTATTTTTGCTCCAACATTTACAGAGAAAGAGGAGTAAAAGTGACTAATTAAGTATATAAATAGAGTCGATGCTATTTTTAGGAAGGGTAGTTTGTTTTGAAAAAAAAACTTAACGAAATTGGAGTTATCAATACATTTTGGTGCGGCATGAGAGACAACGCACAAGGGAGGGGATTAAAGGGAGAGATAGCGGCGACTTTAGTAGGGGGGTTATGGTTCGAAAGAAAAGAATTTTCTAAATAAGGGAGAGCCCGAAACACCAAGGGAATGGATTTTGGAGAAAACAAAGCACTAAACAATTTTTTTTCTTCTCTGAACAAACACAGCGGAGGGAGTAAAGGGGCGAACACACATGGCTATTCGGCAGCAAGTGAAAGAGGCCAGGTTCCCATTTAAATCTATTTTTGATATCCTTATATGATGCAAACAAATCACGTTCTTTCATTGTATTCACGCCTTGTTTGATATATCATGCTACAAGTAATTGTTTATTAATTCATTGAGTGTTATCGTTTTACTGGAGCACTCTTTTTATAGAAGTGGTTTTCCTGTATAGTTTCTTTGTATGTTTTACTATCTACCTACAGTGATTAAGATAGTCCAAACCATTGTTTTTCTCTGTAAAATTCTGCATGCGATGGAACAATTATTCAATTTTGTTTGATGAGATCATTTCCATAACATTGGAAACCTTTTGGCTGAGAAGTTTATTTCTGGTGGTGATCTTTTAGCAAACCCTTTTTTTCTTTTTTTGGCATGATAGCTCATGCTAGTGTTGCCATCTCCCTAGTCTTTCAGCACAAGTAGATGATGATATATAAGTTAGAATAACTAAAACCAATCGGAGATACTTAGCAAACACTTTTCTTACTTGGTAGTGAATCAGGTAAACCAATCATGAACAACAACGACAAATTTTACTTCCGTTAACCTGAATAGATAGAAATCGTGTAACTACAAAAATTCTGTTATATTCTTGTCGATTTTTGTCAAGAGTGTGTTTTTATTTAGATATTACTAAAACTGATTTAAATTCAGCTAGAATGGAAAAACTAATAATACTTTTTTGTTTGTATAGAGATCATGGAAATCAAGGTTACTTTACTCATTCATTGTGTTGAATCACCTACTTGTTGTGTGGACTTATGATTTTTAGTATATTTTGGAAATGTAAAGGAAGGTGTAGGATGTGAAATCTTAGGAAAGGGTAATTTTATTTTTGCATTAGCTGTCAGTAGAAGTCTGGTCTTAAAAGTGCTTTGGTCAAAGCTTGGTAACATATGTTTTCTTAAATGTGTATGGTTATGTTTCATCTTCTTGAATCTGTGAATAGAATCTATTTAGAAACTTTTGGAAAGTAGTTAGAAATCACAGACACAATAGATTCCTTCTGATCCATCAGTACCGAGAGATAGACTTCTTGGGCAGGGTCGGTGCACTCTTCATTTCAGGATGAGCCCCGGGAGAGCTAACCACTCCGTGGTTGGGTGGATTAAGCCCCTTAACCACACTCTCGTCTCGAGATTTTCATTTGAACAGGAGTTCAATGGCTTAGGAGACCGGAGCATGCAGATGGACAGTTGTATGATGGCATTTATGATGATGATTTTATGGCCTTATGGTCTTGTACATGACGTATTTGTTTTTGTCTTTCCATTATGATGTAAGGTATTCGACATAGATGGTCGACATCCTGATATATTAAACATTGTAATTTATTCTTTTATGGAATTATGGCAATTCAACAGTTTGGTCGATTACTCTTGGTTGTATTATCTTCATGTAATGTCGAAATGAATATCTGGAAAATAGAATTATGTGTTCATGATTACTTGAACTTTTTGGTCGATTAGTCTTTAGCGTTGACTGACTATGACTTTGGAATCAAAATAGGAGAAATTTTAGCATGTTTAGCTCATGTGTCTTTTATTGGAAAAATCAGTCTTTACAAAGACTTAGTTCATTAATTAAATAATTAACAATTTTACTTATAGAAAGAGAAGTAGAAATAAAATTAATTAAATATTAAAGATCATTTAATTAAAAAGAAAGAAATTGAAGGAATTAAAAATTATTTAAGTATTAAAAAAAGGTAAATATTAATTTTTAATTCAAATTTAAAAATAATAGTAAACTAATTAATTAATTAATTAGAAAAAATTACTAAAACTATTTGTAAGTATGTAGAGATGCATACATGACATAAACAATCACTTTAGGGAATCTTGAAAAAATGTAAAAGGAAAGGAAGGGTCATTTTATAGTCCACTATACTAGCCATGTGTTTTTGGGTCTACATTTGGTGACACCAATATGGGACTACCCGGTATTCCTTGCAGGAGGCACCCATTATTCTACAAACAATGCACACATCCCTGCACCAGTGGGATTTGAACGTGTGACTTCCCTTTAAAGAATACAAATTCTCCACCTCGTATTGAAAACATAACCTTGATCTATGATATGTAGAATACATTTTTATTTTAATAAAAACTTATCTCAATAAACTTCGAAGATACGTTGATGTTTCCTATATAAGCGGCAGCATTTAAACAAAAAATATAAATGGCTATTGTTAAACAGGAATCTGTGAAAAAACTTTGGGAGATGGAAAAAGCTAAAGCTACGAGGTAAATTTGTCATCCATATAACGAAGCGAAGTATCAACTTCAAAGCATTTTAACTTTTGTCACCATTGATTTGGAATTTCATTATTTGTTCGTGAAAAGAAGAGGACCAATTCCGGAAGAACCATAAAAAGTCGAGACCAAAAGAAATGTTGAACACTTTGCCTTGTGGTATCCCACCAAATGATGCCCTTCTTTGAACAAAGGGGTAGAATAAATGAACTCTTTCATCTTTGGTAAGAGTTCGTTTGGAGATTTTCATTTCACTCCTTTCGAGAAAGGTCTTTTTTCCTTAATCCTGCCTAGGAAAGCTAAAAAAAAAAAGTATACATAGATCATTCTTTCAAATTTTCTTATAAATCTATATTATGTCTCAAAGGACAAGTAGACATGTCTAGGATGGATTTGTGATAGTAGTTGTGTATCTATGTTCTATATTTGTTCTCGTCATAGCGTCTAAATTATTTTATATTTTTAATATATCAATTCAAAGTGTCTCAAAATTGATATCTTGATTTATAGATTTGAAGATTATTACAATAGATAAATGTCTTCAAATAAGTTACTAGAACATTATACATGTCAAAAAGATTTCAGCTAGTCCAAGATAGAAAATCAAAGGAATTAATTAACCATATTTGAAGTCTAAGTTATAAATTAAAAGATAAAATTTTATAACCAAAATGTTGTGTGTGTAAAAAATAGGATAATACTAAATGTTTAGGAATACATGTATTTGTAAATAAATAAGGGAATGAATACAATTTTGCACTGCATCATGTCATTTAACTATGTATGTTTATTAAGAAATTAATTTCAAATAGTCAAAAATAAATGGGAAAAGACATGGTTGTGTAAATTTCATTATTAAAATTTTCCTCAATTTTTATGTGCATAAGAATACTAAATGAACATATTTCTCAAAATATATAGGACTAACACAAATGAATGTGAAGTAAATTTTAAGATGACATAATAAACATGGGAATGATAATATCATGTCCTTTCACCTTTTGTGTATTTAATTATTTATTATTGGGATTAGGTTTCACACACCTTGCTCTTAATGTTGAATTATTTATTAATCATATTATTTTATAATGCCCACATGCAATAGGGTGTCATACTTTGACATGAAAAATGTCATATGACATGTGTATAAGATTATTAAGAACGTATATTTCATGTATGATGTGTAAGAGCATATGTGACATTGTAAATATGTAAGAGATTTAATGGTACACATAAGAACATGCATGTAGAGAGTCCCAAAATAGAGTAAGAATTTTGACCAACTTATGATGCATCTATAACATATCTTATATCATATTTGAATGGAGGCAATGAAGAATAAATAAACTTCCCAATAAAATTTGGATTGTTATGATACTTAAATGAAACTTAAAAGAATATGTAAATAACCTATTAACTCATCATGTAGGATAGGTATTGGAATTTGTACCATTATCTTTCAAAAACACACTTGATATATTTTTGGTGCATATTTTTGGATTAATTATTGGTATTTGTAGGATTTGAGAAACATGCAAATCCACATACCCCGAATACACCTGCATGCAAGTAACCTGATACAAAGTAGAAGCACAAAGACGAAAAAGCAGAACTCAGATGTTTACTCAAAAATGTGAGAGCAAAAATATCAACTGAGTTAATGAACATCAATTACAAAGTTCAACCTTAAAAAGGTGAACGAAACCCTAAAAGGGAAAAACTAGGTTGCACATTATTAATTAAGAGTTAATTAATAATGCACCTAAGAGACGCTTAAGCAACTAGAGTAAAATGAAATAATACTCTAACACCCCCCCTTAAGCTGAACGTAGGGAGAAAGCAGACCTATCAAGACTAAGAAAGCAAGAAAAGGGTCCCGGCAACAAGGCCTGATCAAGTACCCAGTACAAGGAAATCTCTGTAAACCGGAGACAAAGGAGAAAACCCAGTGGGAAAAACCCCTCTCCAAAAGAGATATAAAAGCAAGCAAAGACAAAAAGAAAGACTTCAAGAGACTCTCTCAAAGCTAGTAGTACAATGCGTGCTGCTAAC